>CAUYLG010004081.1:0-132550 GCA_963573385.1 Cacajao melanocephalus
TTAAACCACCTTATTTTTTTATTTTTATTAATACAAATAATTTTTTTTTTTTTTTTTTTTTTTTTTTTTTTTTTTTTTTGAGACAGGGTCTTGCTCTGTCACCCAGGCTGGAGTGCTGGAGTGCAATGGCACTATCTCAGCTCACTGTAACCTCCGCTTCCCCAGGTTCAAGTGATTCTCATGCCTCAGCCTCCTGAGTAGCTGGAATAACAGGCCTATGCCACCACACTCAGCTAATTTTTGTATTTTTATTAGAGATGGGGTTTCACCATGTTGACCAGGCTGATCTCAAACTCCTGACCTCAAGTGATTCACCCGCCTTGGCCTCCCAAAGTGCTGGGATTACAGGCATGAGCCGCTGCACTTGGCCCAAGAGAAAGACTTCTTGAGTCTGTATTATCTTGTCAAGAAACAAATTGTACACTCATTTTATTTCTATTATCTTTGAGCCACAGCTACGCATCAGACCAACAATGAGCTTGTGTGCTGAAGCAACAAATCTGAAACACGATTATGATTGCCATCACCTCGCAGTTAACAAATAGTAACGGAATTACTTTCTCCTGATGCAGAACCTTCTAGTTTATTCTCCTTAGTACCTTTGGGTGATATCCTCTCTTGGTGCCAACATTTGGCTCCTAAACCTAATCTCTGGGCATCCATTTCCTTGGATTTTGGCTCCTTATAGCAGCCACCTCCCGGTGTCCCTTGTGTCACTCAGTTCGCTGTCATGGTTCAGCTGGATTCCATGTGACACTAAAGCAGCTATCATTTCTATTCTTCCACACACCCTTCGATCGAGACTGCTGAAGGTCAATGGCCTGTCAGGCCTGCTTCAACAGAGTCTAATGGATTCTGTTGGCATTAAAGATTTGCCTTCGAATCTAAAAAACGTCTAATTTTCATGAAGGAGGCTCCACCTTTTAAAGACAGCCTCATTGCCTGACCTGTACATCTAATTCTTTATGAAGCCAAGTTTTGAAAAACCTCCATGTAGTCCAGAATGGGACAGTAACATAAGCATATTTTCAGTCTATGCCTATTTTCTAGTTTACAAAAAGCAGATGCCATCTGATAGCAAACTATAGCAGCACTTGGCTAAGATGTTAGAGGGCCACTTTCTCTTTCATGATGAAGCCACTCCAGCTGAAGGAGTTATTTTGCTGCAGAGAGTTTACTCAAAAATTACTCGTGAACTTAACCCTAACCACACAGTATTGAAAAGGGAATGTTTGCCCAACCACACTGCCTTGCATCTGCCTGAGAGGAAACTTCACTGCATGTCATGTTGAACTGGATGGGAAATCAGAAAGAGCTGGAGTTTGTATTAGTCAGATTAATTGCATAAAATCTACTCTTAATGGGAAGACTCTTTGGAGTAATTGAACCTAGACCTTGAACTATGTAACTTCTGAAGCAGATGGGGCAAAAGCCAATGCATAGCTCTGCACCACAATTGAGGCTTTATAATCCATCCCGACACTCATTCTGTAGAATACTCTGGAGTTCTCCAGTTGGCCGCTGGCCATAGGTTAGCTAGTCAGTATTTTCATCTCTGAGGGTGCATGTCAGGATCCTGGCATTGTATTGCAGGGAAGGTTACTTGCAGCTGGAATTCCAGGTACTCTCCCAGGAGTCTTGGTATTTTATAATCTTTTTTTTAAGTCTTTGTTTCTGTACATAGACACTGGGGGTCAGTATTTATTCATAAATGCCTCTGGATAATTACAACAAAAGATTGTTTCTAAAGAGGCTTAGAATTCCTCCCCTGGTGCGATTTCTTTCTCTGATTATTAACTATAGAGCTTACCCTATGTAACCATAAAATGTAAACATAAACATCATAGATCTCCATGTATTAGAATCTGGAAAAGGGGCAGCAATTTTCTATCTAAAATACGAATGAATACCAAGTCCCTGTTTGTTTCTGGACACTCGTTTGGCAACGTTGGCCCCACCAGTGCACCCAGGTGTCTAGCCAGCGTCCTGACAACACCCTTGACTTTCCTTCTTCTGATGCTGATGAAGTCCTGCTGATTCTGTCACCTCTTATCTTGCAAATTCATCCCCTCTTCATCCCACTGCTCTGCCTTGAGTCAAGCTCTCATCTTTTCTCTTTCAACATTTCAGCAGTCTTCTAGCTGACCCCTTGCCTCCACCTTTACGCTCCTCCAGTCCCCTCCAGTCGTCAGGGTGATTCTCTAAGGCTCTAGCCCACAGAGTCTCGTGCAGACCTTCAGAGGTCCAGGACCCTCCTAGGCTCTGCCTCTGCATGGGCGGCCCCCTTGGCCTTGTCCTCTTTTCATTGCCTGCCTAATATTTGCTCATCTTTCAGGGTTCGTAGCGGTCTCCCGTGGAGCCTTGTGATTGACTGTTGCTGGATCTGGTTTGTTCACTTGACTGCTTCGCTGGCAGGAGAACTGAATGGATCTAAGCCTGGGTGCCAGCCAAAGTCATGCAAACTTAAACTGCAGAATTCCCCGGAATTATCCACCTGAGTGCTAAACTGCCCACTTTTTAAGATTTGTTCTTTAAAATATTTCTTGCAGCTGGCATTTTTTTTCTTTTTTCTTTTTTTTTTTTTTTTGAGACTGAGTTTTCACACATGTCACCCAGGCTGGAATGCAATGGCACGATGTCAGCTCACTGCAACCTCCGCCTCCCGAGTTCAGCAATTTTCGATCTAAAATACGAATGAATACCAAGTCCCTGTTCATTTGGTATTCATACCAAACAAGTGATTCTCCTGCCTCAGCCTCCTGAGTAGCGGGAGTTACAGGCCTGTGCCACCACACCCAACCTCAGCCTCCCGAGTAGCGGGGGTTACAGACATGTGCCACCATACCCAGCTAATTTTTTGTATTTTTAGTAGAGACAGGGTTTCACCATGTTGGCCACGCTGGTCTCAAACTCCTGATCTCAGGTGATGCACCCGCCTTGGCCTCCCAAAGTGCTGGGATTATGGGCATGAACTACTGCACCCGGTCTATAATATTTCTCATAGCTGGCATTTGATCTGACCTGTCTGTACTCTGTGGCTGTCTTCCTACCATGCCAATGAATGGAAAGCAGAGATGGAAACTCTGCCACTGCTGGACAGGATGACAAGTGAGGCCAAGTAGCCTGTCAGCTCCGAGCGCTACCCCATAGGCAGCTGCTGTAATGGTACGGAAACAGGTTACTTACGGAGTTGCCACTTGTTTTTAACCTGTAATTATAGAGTTAAATATAACCATATAAATATCTGGAAAATAAGTGGGAAAGATTCCCTGATGTTCCCATCCTAAGAACAATTTTATTTCTTTCTATATGAATGTTTCACATAGACGTAATCTTCATTTATATTCATATTTTATTCTTGTCTTTATCATAAGAATTTCTCCACGGCTTATAGGCTTCAGACAATTTTCCTCTATGGTTGAACACTGTTCCATCATTTGGATAGAACTTAAATGTTCCACAGGAAAAAAAAGTCAGGTGCTTTCAATGGTTTGCTGTATGTCTAAATATTTAAAAGCTCGGCCAGGCGCGGTGGCTCACGCCTGTAATCCCAGCACTTTGGGAGGAAAAGGGGGGTGGATCACGAGGTCAAGAGATCAAGACCATCCTGGCCAACATGGTGAAACCCCGTCTCTACTAAAAATACAAAAAAAAATTAGCTGGGCGTGGTGGCGCACTCCTGTAGTCCCAGCTACTTGGGAGGCTGAGGCAGGAGAATTGCTTGAACCTGGGAGGCGGAGGTTGCAGTGAGCCGAGGTTGCACCACTGCACTCCAGCCTGGTGCCTGGTGACGGAGTGAGACTCTGTCTCAAACAAATAAATCAATAAATAAAAGCTCAACCAAGTTAACAAACCTCTATATAAAATATGTTTTAAATATTTTTATGCCTTGAAAAATATACCTTAATGACAAAAAATATTTTAAAATATGTAAAACCATTTTATATCACTAAAAGCCACCACACATCATCAAGGATGGTGGTGACAGTCTTCTTGGAAAAAGTTTCATATATATTAAACTTTGAATAATTCTGCGTGTGTTTTTGTGTGTGTGTGTGTGTGCCTTTACATGCAATCCAGAATGAAGAAATCACACATGCAATAGCTCTGAGACAGAAGATGGTGTTTAGGCAGCAGATAACAGATAAGGTCAGTAATGAAGGCTGAAATGATATAGGATGGGACTGGAGAGGTAGGCAGAAGCCACATTGAGCCACTGTGGGGTGAACAGAAGATAGGAAAGGTCTTCTAAGCAGAAGAGTAGTCCAGTAGTCCAAGCTCTCATTGCCACTGAAGGCTGCAGCCATCTGAGCATGTAATCTCTCCAAGACAACATTTCTGTCCCACTATTGTGTAACATAATCTCCATAAGAATTGCAATTCTTATCATATTTAAAAAGAGAATAACAAGGAGAAGAATATTCTAAATGCACAACTTCTGAAAGCACTTAAATCTTGATCTTAAATTTTATCATTCAGCTACAATGAAGTAACTGCCATGGGTCATTCTCTAATGGCAAATTAAGCCTGGTCTTGGGTATTATTTAATCCTCACAATAATATTGGGAGCTGGACATTTTTATTAGATTCATCTTACAGAGGAGCCTCACAAAACCTCAGTAGCAAGACACACTGGCAAAGCTAGTATATAGCTGCAGCAGGGTTCAAATCCAAGTTGATCTAACTCCAAAGCCCATGTTCTTGGCCACTGTCCCATAGTGTTTTTAGTTTGAAAAAAAATTTTTTAATTAAACCATCCATCCAAAATTGGTCGAAGAATAAAGTGGTTCAATGAAGCTACAATGAGCAAGTTTCATTTTCATTCTCTTAAAAAGTAGCATGGTGCCACACCAGTTCAACAGGGCACTGAGTGGAGCCAGAGAGCTTAGATTTTTTTCCATGCAAAATTTCAGTATGTGCTTTTGAAAGTGGGAGAAATAGGCGTTTGCTTCCCTTCTTTTCTTAAACCGTCTGCTTTGATAGCTGGAGAGTTCAGAGCTTATATATTAAAGCCTAACCAAATTATATAAATACACATATAGGAATAGGAGAACAAAACATTTTATTTGCAGAAAATAAAACAAAGCAAAAAATGATGTTTTCTTTAGCATGGGATATTAAAAGCCGCAAAGCTCCAGCCTTTGAAAGCTATCAGTGTCAGGGCCTTCCATTAAAAGCTGTAGAGACCCATCTAGCTAGTCTAAAGAGAAAAGGAATTTGTTAAAGGATACTGGGTGGCTCACAGACTCTTTGGAAAAGCCAGAGAGTTAAGCTTGGAAAGCCAGTCAGCTGAGAACAAGACTCAGCCCATATCGTGGGATGGTTCCAGCAAGGACTCAATGGCCCTGACGCTGGGCATGGACTCTGCCCTCATTCTGGAACATCTGCCCTCCTTCTGGAACATAGCCCACTTGGCAATGGTCTGAGAAATTGCAGAAGTGGCTACAAATCCTTGTCCTCCCATGAATCCATCCACATTCCCTTACAGGGAACTTTGAATGTCCTCCCAGCTCATTCTGGGCTCAGCTGCTGGACTGACTTCTTTCCCTTTTTCTGCGTGTGAGTTCAAAGTCAATCCCAGCTGGACTGTGAGCACAGGCAGGAATGCTTTTCTGCACTGAGAAATACCTACTGCTCCCCAGTGCCAGGCCCTCGGCTCCCACAGCTGCGGCTGCGGCTGCGCACACAGGGCCTTTGTATAGTCTGCATACTCCAGTTCCCACAAGCCTCCAGCTGCGATTCCCTTTTTACCAGCCATCCCCATCCAAAAAGTTAAAGGATGAATCTCATTGCAAGGGACAATGGGTGGACAGGCTTGCTGAGAAAGCTGGCTCCCAAATCCATGAGATGAAGAGACTCATGGGCAATATGAGCCTATGGGGGCACTGCTGTTTTGGCAAAGAATGCTGGTCGTGACCACTTCCTTCTCTTTATTCTTCCTCGGAGTTCAACACTGGACTTGCCCAAGTACCATGCTGAGACCTGGACCTCAGAAACTCCAACACACACACCCTTTCCAGAAATTTGTAGTGTCATCATTTCTTGACCAAATGACTCCAACCGCAGAAAGGCACAAATTTTCCATCGGGATTTATTCTGCCACTCCCCTTTGGTGAGCATACTTTTTCTCTCTTTCTTGCTTTTGAAACCCCACTCATTAAATGAAGTATAGGTTTTTCAAACTGATTTTAAAGTAAACTTGTTATTAACTAGACACATCGTGTCTTTCTGTCTTTCTAACTCCACTTTATAGATTTGAGAATTGAGACACAGACAGTCTATGGCTCAGAAAACCTAAATTTAATTTTTATTTGGCCTAAGGGCCCTAATCTGGGCTTTGAAGTCTAAAGATCTAGAGTTACCCACCCTTTTCCTACCCTCAGTCTGGTCAGACTCCAATGCATAAAGCCAGGAACCTCACTCCCCAAGAACGGGCAATCCAAGACTTCCCTTCTCTGGTTGCAATTGAAGGCTAGTAAATTTGGAGCACAGCATGGAACTATTTCCAGGACAGGCAAATAATTTGTAATAATTAAGAAGTATGAAGTTAATAAAAAGCAATTAACCCCATGGCAAGCTTGGCCATTAATTTTACTCCCAAAGTGAACGCATGATGCAGGTATGAGCCTTGATTTCAGATAAAGAAGAGAATGTGGAGCTATTATTAAATACAAAGTAGAACAACATGAAAAATGCCAGAAGATATAAAGAATGCAAGTAGGAGCCTGGGGGCAGAGGGAGGGAAGAACTAAGTGAAGGCGGGGGTGTGTGTGGAGATTGAGGGGATGGGGAGACTGTCCCGGGGAGCTATGCCAAGCTGAGGCGGTCTCCAGGCTGGCTGATGCTGAGTGGAAGGGACAGAGACGGCTCCTCCCCCAAGAGACCTGAACCTGGACTTCTACAGGCACCATTGAGCCCCCTCAGCCTCCCCACCCCACCCCTCACCCTCTGCAGGGAGGAGTCACACGGTCTTCCCCTTAAAAAGCAAGATTTAAAGAATTACTCCTCATTTCCTGGAACACTTGAGACCACAGGGGAGTTGGCAGAGGCAGGGGAAAGTTAAGATTTTTGGTAGAATGGGAAAGGGGCCAGGGAGGAGGGTGCCACCACGGCCCTTGTGTCTTTCCCTACCAGGCAGAGTCCTGGTAAGGGGTGTGGAGGGGCTGTTCAGGCAGCCTGTGGTTGAAAAACCAACAAAGGATGCTCCAAGTTCTACTCCTAGGTCCCGATGACTGGGGGTGGATTTCTGCCTTTAATAGATCAAAACAGGATTTGCTCTTAAGCCACCTGAGGGGTACCTTGAATTAACACCTAACATGATCACCAGGTCTTCCCCAACCACTGAGAAAAAGCATCTTCCCTTGTTTCTGTCATGGATGTTCAAAATCCCTTTAATAAAAGGTCTTTACTGAAATCATTAGAAATAAAATGTTAACAGCACATACCACTAAGGAACAGAACATTCTGAAGACATTTATTCACAGTAGAGAAGTAGTCAGTCAGTGGAGGTTTAGGTAAAATTATTGGTGGCAGATTCCTCCTTGCTTCGACAGTGAAAAAAGTGCTAAAGAGGAGGAGGGACTGTCTTTTTGAAGAAGGACCTGGAAAATGAAGTTATTGACTAGCTGATGATGCCAAAGGCTGGCCTTGTTTGTCTTCAGTTGGGGACGAGGAGAGAGAACAGTCCCCTTGCAAGATGGGTGTGAAGGTAACTTGTCGCATTGGGCTGTTGGAGATACATAACCTTGTGTATGCTTTTGTGGACATTTTGGTGCTTTCTTTTGTAATGCTTTTTAAAGAAAAGGTGTTACTGGAGCATCCTCTAGCATCGTTATTTGAGATGTTTGCGTATAATGAGACACTTGGCAGCATGGGCAAATGAAGTGTGAGGCAACTGGGCACGATGCACCCAAGGTTTGGATTCTACTCCAGGCTCTGCTACCAACTGGCTGAATGACCCACAGCCCATTAGTTCACCTCTGAGACTTAATACTCCAAAGCAGTGGCTCTAAATCAAGGTTTTTTTCTTTCTTAATCACAACACTTTCTTTGAAAGCAGAGCTGCCCAGTGGAAATGGAGGTTGTGCCCCAGGACTCTGCCCATTCAGCTCCCCACCTCCTCCCCCTGCCTGGGTGGTGGCTCATCAGAACCTTGGGCTGATCTGAACTGCACTGGCTCAGATGATGACTAAACCCCCTCCAGGTCATCGAAGAGTAGCTGCAGTTGGAGGAACATCACTGACCACTTTGGGAAGCTGGCAGTCCTGTTTCAGCATGAGGCACAGATCCCATGAGCCTTATTCCACTCTTGTGTTGCATGTGGCAGCCAGGGAGCTGATGCTGGTGGACCTTAGTTTCCCCCAGGGTGTGGATAATTTCTTTCTTAGCTGCGTGAGCTGCTAAAGACATGGAAGTTCTAGGAATTTTTATTAAGAATTCTTTGATTACAAATACCTTCTACTCATTACATCTTCTACTAACAATCACATAATTTCCTGACTTCCAATTTGGCCCCCCTTGCTCGCCTGGGCTGCCTCTTGTTCTTTTCTATCTCTGCCATCCCATTGGAGCCTGAGAATAAATATTGTTTGACACTCTGTGTCATAGATGACTTCAATGGTCAGAATAAACATGTCTCCTATATTATCTAAGAGGAGGTATCACCCTGCTACATCCTATTCCCATCAGATACAAGAGAGAACAAAGAGGAAACTGTGATCTTCTCCTACACCTACTGTTAACTTGCTGAGTCGCCTTGGAGATATTTATGTCGAGCAACTTTTCAGCGTCTCTATGCCCCTTCTGTTGGCAACAAGCTTTTACTGAGCACTTACTCTTTGGGAAAGCAAATTATCAAGCTCTGGATGGAATCGGAAGTGACATAAAAAAAGATGAGAAAAATGAAACTGGTTCTTTAAGCCTCTGTGAAAATTAGAGTCAGGTCCAAAGCCACACCACAAACAGAAGGGAAGCCCTAGAGACTCGTAGGCACTGGATTGGGGTGAGAAAATTGCATTTGAGCAAAACTAGGCCCTCAAAAAGATATATAGGGAATCAGAGAGGACGAAACTCAAAACAAGGCCAACCACCCGAGTGCTGTGGAATCGACAGTAGGAGAGCTGAGGACCCGGACCAGGCATTACGTCTCTCCACCAGGAGAGGCAGCACTGAGCAACTGGAAGAACTGGGCCTAGGGGCTGGGGACTGAGAGACCCCAGGGCTGGCACAGGTTCTGCACTCAACTTCCCAACAACAGGCTCTAAGAGCAGGAGTAGCGCCTCATGGTCTCTGAGCATCCCCTGGTTCTTACAGTCAGTCATTCCCTCCTTCATCAGTCTTTTTTTTTTTTAAAGAAAATAAACTAATTGTCCTCAGAAGAGTCACAAAGCCACTCGGCATCCTTCCTTTCATTCTCTGAATGCATTTTCATTTGTCCCCAGATCCTTCTGGCCATCTTTCACATTGATGGTTAAAAGTCATCAGAGCAGTCCTTGATGGTGCAAAGCTCTTCCTAGAAACACTGTGTAATACTAACTAGTACTTGTGTGGAACTAATTCTGTGCAAGCCCTGCTTGAGGACTTTATACATATTTGTGTATAAAGTAGGTACTAATATGATTCCCATTTTACAGATAAGGAAACTGAGACACAGAGCAGTTAAGCAAGTTGCTCAAGGTCACACAGGGACAAGTGGCAAAGCTGGGCTTCAAAGCTGGGCAGTTTGGCTCCGGAGCCCGGGTGTTAAACCATCATATTTCACCACCTCTTTGCAATAAAACAAATCATAATGGCAAAACCTCAATAATATGTATGGGAATTTCTTGGACATTCTGAACACAGAGAGTTTTGAGCCCTTAGGAAAGAGCTGATGCAACAAGGAAGTGGGTGATGGGGTGTCTTAGAGTGTGCTAAGGGGCCTTGAGGATGTCACAGCTATTGTGTACGTGCACTGCTGCCACTGTCTATTTCTCTCTAAAAATTAACAGCTACAAAGAAACATGATCATTTTCAACTTAAAAAAAAAAAAAGAAGCCAGCAGCTATAGGAATCTGGAAATAATATCCCCTAACTCAAGGGACTGGTACATTGGTTTAAAAGGGGTTGACTTTAAAGCTGGTATGTGAGTTTACTGGGGCCATTGGTAGGGATGCTAACAATTTATGGAATGCATTTTTGGAAAGAATTCGGGGGAAAATCATGTTGTGTCTTACAAACCAATAATTAGGAATACAGCTCTAAGGGGCAAGCATTAAATATCAAGCTTTCAGTATGCATAGTTTCTAAGGGAATCAGTTTGCCTTCTTCCTTCTCCTTTTCTTTCTCAGATCTTACCCTAAGGATCAAATTCAGGCCATACCGGATGTGCCCAAATCACTTCCATCTGATGCTCAGGACGACCCAGGAGGCCTGGCCTTGAGGAGCAGCTCCCAGCGAGAGCTATTTGTGAAGGAACCAAGCTAGAACCGCATCAATTGTTTCTGTTCAGCCTGGTCCCGGGCCCCACTGGTATGGCCCTGCTGACTTTCTTCTGACAGCTGAGTTTTTAAAATGGGCTGCTTTACAGTGTAGCCATGGATTAAAATAAGAAAAAAGAAGCCATTCATTTCTATTCTATTTCCCTCCCATCCCCTCCCTTTCCAGCATATAAATAAAGTGCTTCTCACAGAGCAGAAGCTTACTGACAACAGACGGGGAAACCGAGGCACACAGAGGTTGACTCATGTGTCCAGCTCTGCTTAATTTTTATGTAACAAAATAAGAGACACAGAGCTCTCTGTCCAGAACAAAATCCCAGGTAGCTAACAGGGTGTTCAATTAAAAAGAGAACACTGGGCTTTTATTTTTATTTATTTCCTAAGAACCCCTTTGTGGCTATTTCTGGGAAACGTGTTTGACCCATGTTTTCACTGCTCCCCAAGACACAGAAAGAGAGCTGTTTAGTTCTGTATTCACCTCCACATTGGCCAGATGTGATCAGATAAAACATGCCTGGCAGGAAGGGTTTCCAGTTGCTCCCGAAGGCAGCTACGGTAATTTCAAGGGTAAAGGATGGACATATTTGTGTTTACCAGGGAGGTCAGTGTCTAAACTGAAAGGAGACATGGAGATGTGACTGGCAGCCTCAGGCAGTGGGCAGGGCCTGCACAGAACCCCGCCTCTGCTCTAGGGGGTTAGGGGAGGAGACCTGCAGGAAACCCCAGGAAGGGACCTTAGAGATCTCTGTCTCCAAACCTCTAGTTTTGTTTTTTTTGTTTTTTTAATTTTAAATATATAAAATTTTAATACCATGAGAGATATTTTATTATTTTATATATATTTGTATTTTTTTATTGTACTTTAATTTCTGGGGTACATGTACAGAATATGCAGGATTGTTGCATAGGTATACACATGGCAATGTGGTTTGCTGCCTCCATCCCCCCATCATCTATATCTGGCATTTCTCCCCATGTTATTCCTCCCCAACCTCCCTACCTCCTGATGCCTCTCCCTCAGTCCCCCGCAACAGACCCCAGTGTGTGATGCTCCCCTCCCTGTGTCCATGTGTTCTTGTTGTTCAACACCCGCCTATGAGTGAGAACACGCAGTGTTTGATTTTCTGTTCTTCTGTCAGTTTGCTGAGAGTGATGGTTTCCAGATTCATCCATGTCCCTACAAAGGACATGAACTCACTGTTTTTTATGGCGGCATAGTATTCCATGGTGTATATGTGCCACATATTATTTTAAAGAATAAAATGCTTTTCATCAACTCAGATTCTTTGTTTTTTGCTACTTAAATCAAGAGACTTTGTAGAGACCTCTGTTTTTCATGTCAGACAAAACAATATACTCAGTACTGGTCACTTTCTAGTGTCTAGAAATCAAGCAAATCCCACCGAGCAGCATTGATTGAGCACCATGTATGTGCCTGACAAAAGGAAAATTGCCAAGCAGTGTATCCCTACAGTGGTTTGTAAACTTTCTACTTTGAATCATTCAGAAGCTTAGGAGTTACAACATGAGTCCAGAGGGTGACTATGTGCTCTTCACCCTGCTATCCCCAACGATGACCTCAGATAAAACCATAATACATATATTATTGAAATTGGAAAATAACCCTCTACTTTTACAGGTGAAAGAATGCAAGCTTAGGAAGGCCACGCAACTTGCCCCAGGGCACACAGTGAGTCAGGTAATCTGGTGTCCCCAGGTAGGCACACCCTTTTGGATAATATCAAGGCTTTGTTTGAGTCCTGTTTCTGCCACTGATGAGCTCAGTGATGTTGTACAATTTCCTTAAACTCATCTGTGAAATGGAGACGATAATAGTGCTTTCCTTGGGAGATTGTTCTGGGGACTAGGAAAAGGTGCGTGCAGGATTCTTGGCACAGTGCCTGGTGTGTAACAAGAATCCACCTGCATTGAGGCTTGCTTTGTTTCCAACATGGTTCTGGGTGCCTTATATGTTACATTATTTATTGCAACAACCCTAGAACCCATTGTTATAAATTCTTGTACCAATGAGAAAACCAAGGCATGAAGAGGTCAAAGGCCTAGTGAGGGACAGAGTTGGGGCCCAGAGTTGGGGCCCAGAGTTGGGCTGAGTTTTGGAGTTCCTGGCCTCCCTTGGTCAAGGCTGAATGAACAGTGCTGCAGCAGTTGCTGTGAGCATGCTGCAGCTCACCTGGATGCTCTGGCTTACTGTGGTGGCTTCTCTGAGCCATCTCCCAATGGCATCTGTGCACGAGTTAGGCACAGAAGCAACCTCAGGGTGTTTAACATTGGACCACCATGAACTTTGCGGCTAACCAGATACTGCACTGTCTCTACTTAACTCTTGGGCCTTTCGGGAGCTCAGTAATCATCCATTGTGAGACTCCTCACCTGCCCATTACTAGAAACTCCTTTCATTACCTTTCTCTTTGTCTCCATCTTTTAAAAGTGCCTCCTTTGTTTTAAAAGACTTTGCTATCAGATAACCTGTATTTTAAAATTAGCCGATCCATGCTTCCATTTTCAAAAAGTTATTCAAAGACATGTGCAATTGCCAATTAGAGATATTGGCCAGCAAAAGATAACCAACACCATCACACTAATTTAATAGAACTCGAGCCCAAAGCAAAGAAAATTTGACATTTTAATGAGACCGTGCAGGCAGGCTTAGCAGGCAGGGGTAGGACTTCAATGTGACTTTTAAAATACTGAAAATAGTTTGAGGACTCCTAAGGGTTTAGGAATCCCAGGGACTTAATCCAGTCCCCAAAGATTCTAAAGATTCCAGAAAATCCTCCATAGAACATAAATACCCTTTATTATATGTGCTTTATGTTGGCCTAAATCCCTTTTTCAATATCTTAATCTCATTCTACCTTACAGTTTGATATTTACATGAGAGTCTCTAAAATTCAAGGAAATCCAATTGCATTAAAATATTTCTATGCACATATGGTACCCAGGTGCATAATAAAGGTAGACATCATTATTTTAAAAAGAGTGGCATGCAGTTTCTTCCCTGGTTATTCAATCTCTATCTACCCACATAGTTTCCAGCATTTTTCCTCTCCCGTCCAGGCTTAAGCCCCACTTGCTGTCTTCCTTTCCTTGCTATTAAGTTGGTGGTTCAATAAACTCTTACTAACCATGTGCTGTATTACTCCATGTTTTCCAGAGAAACAGAATCAACAAGATATTGATTCAATATATACACACATATATTTGGACGTATACATATATATGGAGAGAGACAGAAAGGTAGAGAGACAGAGATTGATTCATTTTAAAAGAAAGTATGGGAACTGCAAGTCTGAAATTTGCAGGGCCAGACCAGCAGGCTGGAAGTTCTGGCAAGAGGTGACATTACAGACTTGAGTCTGGAGGCAGAATCCCTTCCCCTTTTTAGGACCTCAGTCCTTTCTCTTAAGGCCTCCAACTGATTGGATGAGGGCCACCCACATGATGTAGGGTAATCTACTCAAAGTCAACTCATTTAAGTATCAATTTTATCTTTAAAAATACCTTCACGGCAACATCTAGACTGAATTTTGACCAAACAACAATGTGTGACATTGTTGTGCCCCCAAGTCGACACATAAAATCAACCATCACATACACAAGTACTGTGTTAAGCACTAGAGTGAAAGATAAATATGACCTTGTCTCTAATCTTGAGGAGTTGATGATCAAGTGGAAAAGGAAAGGCAGGAAGGAATAATTTTGGTCAATTCCATATTGAGGTATAGATGTAAAGCTGACAAAGCGTCTGGCTTTGGGCCATTATGAGAAAGCTACACTTTGCAAGGTGCAATTTGAGCTGGATCCTGAAGCCTGAGAAGAGGCTTGCCCCAAAAAAAGGTGTCCCAGTGATGGAGAAGCAAAAGGATGTGCATTACGTGGGCAACCATGAAGGGCTGGATGTGCTCATGTAAATAGGCTTATTTTCTGCATAACCCAGCTGATTTCAAAGCACATTTAGCCATTCCTTGTGACAACGTTCCTTCACAAAGTCATTTAGTTCACCAAACTCATTGTGGTTCTCTTTTAGACAGAAAGCTTCTCTTTCTCACAAATGCAGCGGAGTGATGGTATTTTCCTCGTAAGAAGAGATGTAGATCAGTTCACTGTAGTTGTATCTGACCTTGGAGCTCTCCAGAAAGCAACAACTCCTTTCAATTCCTCTCTTACCTCTTTTCATGCCCCAAATCCCACACACCTCAAATCCAAAATAATTCAACCATAGCCATGTGCATTGAGGTCACAGGGCTTTCCTCTACTGAGAGGTTGAACACAATTATCTCTTTAATTCCCTACCCCTTTCAGACTATGAAATGATGTCTATTGGTGAATTGCTTATACATTCCACCAATACAAGCCAACAAAAAGACTGAAGGAAGTTGGCCCTTTTTTTTCTCTCTGTGGATTTCAGAATATTCCATTATGTTGCCAATTAGGCTTCCAAAATGGATGAACAATCTAAAAAAAAAATCTGGACAGCAACGTTATGTAGAGGAACAAGCACTATACTAGGAAACAGAAAAATGAGTTTTTCTTTTTACTTGTTTAAAACCCATTATGCCTACTGTTCCATTAGGGGAACGCTGAGCACATGGGAGTTATTTATATCCTACTGCTTAAGGTCATTGCCAAAATCTGCAAAAATTAAAAAAGTTGCAACCTCAGGTATAAATGGGTTAAATGTTCTCTTATTTTTACCTAAGCTGTGTGACCCTAGGAGAGCACACGGCCTCTCTGAGCTGGGATCCTTATCCACGTGGGCTTCATCCTCTCCCAGGTCCTCGCAGCTCCCTGATCCTGTTCCTTTCTTTTGCCACTTATTTATAAACTTACATTTTTGAATAGAACACCTTTATTCTTTTGCTTTTCCGGTATTTTAGGGCAGTAAAAAATATTTTTGGAAAATGCTTAACTTCACGATTTGCCATACACATTATTTTTACCTAATCCAGGATTGAAGAGAGTTAATTTTTATAGTCGACCATTCATGTGATGTTTTTCTTTCCATCTGAAGGTAATGTAGAGGAGGCGACATTAACATAACGAAAGCATGGAAGAAGTAGAAACGTCAGTCTTTGATGCTGAGCTTCATAACTCTTCCTTCATACATGTCATTGCCAAATCAATGTCGGCATTTCAAATAGCTTTGGGATAGCGCACCAGCTTGAGAGGAGTTGAAGTGAAGCCTCTCGTTTTGGTTATCCTGTTGAATAACTGCACTAAAATTCACCAAGATAGTCAGTGGTGGGCTTTAGGCTACTGAATTAAACTGGCAAGCTCACTGGCCCCATCTAAGGATCAAAAGCATTTAGCCTTTGTTCTAACCATTGAATTCGACATCAGAGGTCCAAAGTTCTGAGACTGGCTTAGAATAGCCCTTTGCCTCCAGGCGGCACAAGCTCTAGAACATTTCTGGAGGATGAACGTTTGGCTTTCACCAGGCTGACTGTTAAGCCATCTACCAAGGAAGATGAAATGTCTAACAAGAAATCACTCCTAAGTGGCAGTTCCTGCCTGTTTCCTTTTCCATGGCCATCACGGGACATCATTCTGGAGATCATTCTGCAGCTGTATGAAGGCAGAACCAAACCCATTCCCCTATCCCAGGATCAAGGGAAAAGAGACGAAATTGACTGACTATTGGCAATGAGGTGCTGTTGTCAAGGGTAAGGACTGGGCAATACTTTTAAGAGATTGAACACCTTTTGTTTTATCAAGAAAACCGTGAAAGACAACACAAGCAAGAAGCAAAATGGCCAATAGTTTGCCTCCAGCCAGGTCTCCGTAAAGACTAGGAGGAACAGCCTCCCAGGAGTCAGGTAGAGAGACAGGCTGTCTTCTTGTCTAGTCACTGTGAGATGACAGGGTCACAGGGTCATTCAGTTCTGTTTGCAGAATCCTGAGCCCCCTAAATCCAGTCTTGGATAGGAGAAGGGGGGAAGGAGCTCTATGGAAAGGGGGAGCCTTATCAAGACTCTGGGGGACCTGCAGGCAGCTCTGGCCCTGGGAGCAGCCAATCGGCCACATTTGCTAAATACCTATCACTGGCAGAATCCTGCTCTAGACACTGAGAGGAGCTACGAGGGCTATGAAAGTTCTCCCCATTCATGGAGGCTGAGGTATGAATTGACACAAAACCAGTCTGTAAAAACGCAGGTGACCATGCATTTCCTGTCCCACTTAGCTGCACAGAGAACTACACTAATACCACTGCCCTCAAAGGTGGGACACACATGCAACCGCAGAGCTGGAGAGCATAATCAGTAATCTCCTTGAACAAACCTCTCCCCGATTTACAGAGGAAACAATACCCAGAGAAGGGGAGTGATTGTCCCATGCAGCTGGGAAGAGGTGGCATGGAAATAAGAACCCCAGGCTGCTAGGCCCTATGAGGGCTCCAGTCCGGCCCAAGCTGCCTGACTCTTCTTGGGAGTTAGGCAAAGGGAAGGGAGTGAAAGAAGTTAGAGAATCTGACAATGTGAGTTTTAATCCCCTTTGTGACATAGTCTATGCTTACAAATAGTTAAGACAGTGTGTGGCTTTGCCTCTTTTTCTGCCCACACGCTTACAATTTTGTTGAACAAAATTATAAGAATAGCACAAGGATAACCTTTTCCCCTGACCTCTGCATATATCTTCCCGACATTATACTCGCCTAGCCTGTGCTCTTAGCTCAGCTTTCTTATTGCATCTATGCATTGTGGAACATTCTGGTTACAAGCCTGTGTGCTGAAGCCAGACTGCCTGGGTTCAAATCCCACCACTTCCTCTGCTGGCTGTGACGTTTGGCAAGTTCCTTAACCTCTGTCTTCCTGTTTTCTTACCTGAACAGTAAGGAAGTGGGATCAGATCCTCTCAAAGCTGCTGCTCAGCCCTGTCATGATTGTGTTTTTATTTATTTAAAAAATATATAAATGATGACTGTGCCTATTAGAGGAAGGAATGGATCAGAAGGAGGAAGCAGTGGTAGGAGGAAGGTGGATCAAAGAGCCTTCCCTTCAGCTATAAACCTTCTCTCTCTCTCTTTTTTTTTTTTTTTTTTTTGAGACGGAGTCTCACTCTGTAGCCCAGGCTGGAGTGCAGTGGTATGCTCTCGGCTCACTGCAACCTCTGCTTCCCAGGTCCCAGTTCAAGCAATTCTCTTGCCTCAGCCTCCCTAGTAGCTGGGATTATAGGCACACATTACCATGCCCAGCGAACTTTTGTATTTTTAGTAGAGACGGAGTTTCACCATGTTGACCAGGCTGGTCTTGAACTCCAGACCTCATGATCCACCCGTCTTGGCCTCCCAAGGTACTGAGATTACAGGCATGAGCCACTGCACTGGCCAAACCAGCTTTTCTTATTTCTCTTTGCCTTGCTTTTGAGGTATCTCTGACTACACAAGAAGAAGAACACAGGAACTTTGAGTTATTATTGAGGAAGACAGGATGATCAGGAATTTGACCAGGAAGCACACATCACATCTAACATCAGTGAGGCAGTGACTGGTTAAAGGCTTGATGAGAACTGGCTATCTGGCCCCAGGCTGCCAGGAATAGCAGAGGTCAATGAGTTTAAATCCTCAGGCTGTATCAGCTTGGGTGGACTAAGTGATCACCAGGTCCCCCTAGAAGCTAGTCTGGAAGCCATCTGCATGGGAATTTGAATTGATGAACCAGGATAACTGGGGATGAGACCTCAGAATCTGGATTTCAACCAGCATCTCAGTTGACTTTTAGGCTTCAGGTTTAGAACCACTGATGTGGTCTATTCTTCTCACCTACAAACATGGACCAACTCTTTCTTTTTTCTCTGCTTCTTTCCAGAGGGTGTTCAGGGTAGAGAAGTAGAGTTTGACCTCAGCTCTGCTTCTTCCAAGCCAGTGTGTTCAGTGAGCTAAGCATAAGGCAGAATGGGGGTGAGAAATTGCTTGGAAATTCTCAAAGCCCAGGCAAAGGTAGATTTGATTGCCTTTTGCATGCTTCCCCGAAATGTGTTAATTCTGGTGTAAACGTGGTCTGAGGTGTTACTAGGGTGAGGAGAAAGGCGTGCTGAGAAAGGAGGCCATTACTCCTCACAGGCCTTCCGTTGCAGGTCACAAGATGTCACTGACAGGTTGTTCTGAAAGCATCTGCCCTCTCCCACCCCCGCCAAGCGGAGTCCTACCCTCTTACGAAAGCAGTTTCTCTGAGGTCAAAGGCTGAGAACAAACTGCAAATAAAAACATCAGTCTCCTTTGCAGCTGACTCACTTAGGTCATCCCAGGGAGCAGCCAATCCACTGTAAAAGGGAGGGATAGCTCGATTTGAGGCATGTATAAATTAGGAAATGTGTGGTACTAATGGAAAATTAATAGGTCGTTTTATTTGCTGAGCTGATAGACAAATTTGGCATTCCGTGTGTTCAGACCTTTAAATGTTTATAACCAAGAGCCTACAGGAGGACTGTTTCTGTAGAGACTTTTCTGATAGAAACCGTTGTGAATTTCAAAGTGCTCTTTGCTAGGCCTAGCTACAATTTCATTCCACTTTTTTTTTTTTGTAAATAATGGCTAAAAAAAAATGTCCTGGGTCACCTTAGTAAACGCTGTGTGGTCATACTTTGAATGTTGTAGGGGCCTGGGTTACATCCACTACGCAGGGCTAACTACCCAGCAAAGAAGTCCCTTTGCTCATTAGAACAGGTGAAGGGCCAAACCTATCGCAGTTTAACTTTGAGAAACCATAGGACCTCATTGCCAATGGACTTTGTTTGAGGTGGGCCCTGGAGGTCCCTCTGGAAAGTATTTCAGGAAATGTGAGAAGTTCATGTCCTCTTAGAAAAACTTCAGCTACTCCTAGGGAGTCATGAGCAAACCCCAAATTACAGAAAGAGACTTCTTGGGAATTTTGAGACTTTGGGGAGTTTGACAACTTGACCTTCCCAGAGTACCCTAGAGAGGAGTGAACAGATCAAGAACTGGACGCCCCATGGTAGCACCTGCAACCCCCTTCCTCTCACTGAAAGGGAATGCTTGGCCCCCACTGGCATTCCTTGCACCCCAGGGAAATGGGTCCAGGAGAGTTAAGCAACTCACTCAAAGTCCCACTAAAGTGAATGGCAGGGCTAGGGTTCAAACTCATATCTGCCAAATGTCAAAGCCACCCTGCAATATAATTATGAAAACAATATGATACTTTTAGTTACTGAGGCATGCTTTGCTGAACCTCAGATTCCATATCTATCAAGCAGGGCTAATAGCACCCACACACAGAGTTAAGGTCAGTGTCAAATGAGATGACACACATATGCTGAACACCCAACATTGTTTCTGGAACATAGAAGACTCATACCATACGATAGCTATAATTTTTATTGTTGTTGGAGAGTAGAAACAAATGAGTGGGTTAGGGGAAGCGTGCATATTATTGTCTATAACCCAACACAGAGAAAAATCAGTGATCTTTGGGAATTGAAAAGAAGTGTAACAAATTGTCACCCTGTCCCACTCTGACTTAACGAATCTTTAGATCAGTCAACCAACAAGAATGATTTTTAGGGATGGTTGTAAGAGATTGGGTGGTGATGTTTTGAACAGTGAAGCAACTCACAGAGTTGAAAGTGCAAATAATAAAGGGACAGCAAAAAAGAATATAGCAGCCAATCTGACAAGACCAGGAAGAGATGCTGTCTGTCCTTCATTCAGCATGTAATGAGCAGCTACCACGTGCTGAGAACTGTGCGGTATAGATTTGCGTCCCTCTCAGGAGGGCGCTTCTGGTGCTAGACACAAAGTTGGACGCTCTGTGGGATCACTGACATGTCTGTAATGATAGAGAAAGATCATCCTAGCAGATCCAGGTAAGCAGAGGACAGTAACATGGCTAAAAAGTGTTCAGTAGTAACAGCTGCTTCCACTCCTGATCATTTTTCTGAAGCACAGTCATATTTATTAGAAAAGCTTTTGCAAATATAATTTTACTAAAGTTGCAATATTTGATACTAAATCCCAAAGGGATCCACTTTCCTGGTAATGTGTCCAGATCCCTTGGGGGAGCACATGGTTTTGATGAGTGGAGAATACTGGAATACTAGAATGATGTGATTATTCCCACCAAACAAACAATGAAAAAAAATGGCTTTGTTTTGTTTTTGGTCCTTCTGCACTTATGTAGCTGTTGGAGTCTGCAGAAAGAAATAGCAGAAAAATGTTTTGCAATTTCAAATGCTATACCATGTGGCACTGGTATATGCTATACTATGGTATAATGCTATACCATGGCCAAATGCTATACCATGCAAAGTTAGAAGCAGTTTTATGAAGTGAGTCAGTAGATCCAGGCAAAAGCTTTCTAATATTTGAGTGTTCTGTAAGCCAGTGGTTCTGGCATTTTGCAATTCATTTTAAAATTAGGGGCCAGGTCTGGTGGCTCATACCTATAATCCAAATACTTGGGAGGCCGAAGTGGGAGGATCAAATTGAGGCCAGGGGTTAAAAACCAAGCCTGGACAACACAGTGAGACTCTGTTTGTACACACACAGACACACACACACACACACACACACACAGACACACACATTAGCAGGGCCTGGCGGCGTGTGCCTGCAGTCGTAGCTACTTGGGTGGCTAAGGCAGAAGGATCTCTTGAGCCCAAGTTTGAGGCTACTGTTTTCCACAAAACAAAGTACTTCTTCCACATTAACCAAAGGAGGATGAAAACATAGACTAATAATAAAAAAGCCTCCTTTCAAAGAAAGGGTGGTAGGTATCCTTAGCCTTGTGGCCTATTCCAGCTAGGTTTTGGCTAATGTCTGCATACTTTCCTTCCAGCATATGGCACTGGACTGCATTTTTCCACCCCTTCCCCTTCATTTACGTGGGGCCATGTGACTAGTCCTTACCAATGAAGTGCAGAAGGAATGCATGTTTCCTCTGGGCCAGATGGCTAGATGCAGGTGTGCCCTCTCTACCCTCCCTTTCCAGGTTCTAGAAGATGGCAGAGCCCCTGAATGGAAGGAGTTCAGGTCCCAGAATGACCAATGGAGCAGTCCTCAAGTTCATGGACTGTGATAGGACCACAAAATAAACCTTTATTGTATTAGGCAATTGAGATTTCAGAGTTGTACATTAGAGATGCATTATTATTTAGCTTAACTAGCACATGCCAATTCATGAATACATGTACACATTTATTTATTATACTAATTCTATGTGTTAATTTTTCTAACTGCTCTGTTAAAGGTTTATTACAGACAAGTTTGGGAACCACTGTTATATGGCCTGGATTTAGAAGTTCAAAATACTGAAGAGTAGAAGTTAGTGAATCATATCATCAAGAATTATGATGGGATTTTTGTAATCTTTTTTATTTTTAAGGACTCCAGCATAAAATTTCCTAGTTACTCTACATTGAAGGCCTATTTCTAGGAACTATCAAAGAATCACATATGTTAATTGGTACAGAAGAGTCATTTCTACTTGGTCTGTACCATCCCCTCTAATTTGATCTTAGCCTATCAGCATCCTGATAGCTACTAAAGGCCTAGTGAATTTTCTGTTTCAAGTGTAATATTTAAAGCAACATTACCAAGTGCTCCTAGGAAACGTCATACATAACATAACTGATCTAGAATATAACATTATGAAGATCTGGATAGGAAGAAATCAGATATCAATTCTCTAGAAAACAGCTCCTAACTAATATATAGAGAGATAAACACACACAGATAGATAGATATATAGAAACATCAATTTAAAAAAGAAAACCCTCAAATCAGTCCAAATCAAAGGAAATGCATTTTAAAAGGAGACAGAGGGCAAATGTTATGGGATTTATAGTACCTGACTGTCAATCTTTAGTTTGACGCTGAAAGTATTAATGATAGGTAATGGCAAGGTTTTGACAGTCATGTGTCCTGACTAACAAGTTAATAAATCAACACACAAAAGCAGCATTTTCAGTTTTTCAGACTACCTTTCAGTAATGCGACCAAACATGCATTGTGAAATCAGTCTGAAACTCATGTCTTTTTTGAGTGTCATCATACATTGCCCAACATCTAAAATGTCCTCAGTACCTTCAAGGACGTAGATGCTAATGGAAGTTTTTGGAGCAGGTTTGCAACAAGCACACATGCAGTCTCATTGCATTAAAAGTGGCACTTCATTTTCTTCTAATTTTAAATTTCATTTTTATTTTTTTGTGGGTGCATAGTAGGTGTATATATTTATAGGGCACATTGGATGTTTTGATACAGGTATGCAATGTGTAATACATAACCACATCATGGAGAATGGAGTGTCCATCCCACCTGCCTCAGCCTCCCAAAGTGCTGGGATTACAGGTGTGAGCCACCACGCCTGGCCAGGAATTCATTTTAACATTAGTTTGGTATAGGATTAAACTGCCCAGAAAGAGTGAAGTATCTAAATGTCTTCCTATGTGACCAGTCTTTTAATTGCAGAAGAAGAATACAATATTTTTTACATTTCTACAAAATACATTTATCTGTAGAAAATTTAGAAAATGCAGGAAAACAATTTCCAGCATTCGTGTTATAAACAATCCAATTATATCCTCCTTTAGAATTTTAAAATGTACAATTAAATTATTATTGTCTATTGTCACCTTATTTTGCTATCAAATAGTAGAGTAGGTCTTACTCATTCTTCCTATTTTTGGTACCCATTAACCATTGCCACCTCGCTCTCACCCCTCCACCATAGCATTTTTTGGCCAAATACCATTACTCAATTTGGGGACAATAGGGACCATTCATCTGATCTCCCCAAGTAGAATCATACAGGGACCATGGTGCATGTTCAATATTCTTCACTGACAGCCATTGGTTGAATGACATCTTTAATTTACGAGACTTTGATCTGAATGACTTATAGCTGTTTCCTCAAACCTCAAGCCACCTTCTAAGATGTGAAGGAGATACTGTGAGGTGAATGGTACACTATGTTTGGAGTCAGACGTTCTGGCTTTCTTATTTGCCAGCTGTGTGCCCTTGGACAAACAACAGCTTGGGGCCTTGGTTTCTACATGCCACAGAAGTTATACAGAGTCTTCGGAATGTTTTGAGCATAAATGGGATAATGTATAAATAGTATGATACATGGTACGATGATTTATTATTGTTATCTAAAGAGATATACATACAACTTCAAGAGCTAGAAGTGTTTGGATCCATGAGAGTTAATTGGAATAAGTTTTTCTCTTTGCAAAGTAGACAGGTCTTATTTATTAGTCCTGAATGCTGGTTAAAAACTCAGTCACACTATTACAACTTGAGGGATTAATAAAGTGGGTGACAATTTGAAAAAGACCTTTACAATTTCCAGCTTTTTCTTTACCCTTCACGAAGTGCAGGAATGCTATTGAGACCGAAATAAGCAGGAGGCGGGGATTTAAAATGGAAAGTACCATGACGGGCATCTGAAGTTTCTTTTGGATTAGGCTCTGATTAAAGAATGGAAAATATTTTTGCAATGGAGATTCTTGTCATTAAGCCAAACACCTTTGTTGGATTAGATTCCTCTCGGGAGAGCTGACATTCCTTCCCAGGCTGGCCATTTTATCTCTTTAGGGACTGACATCCCATCTGTAACCAATAATTTCAATATGGATCTTTTTGAGTCCTGTATTTCTAGGGATTATTATTGTTATTATTATTTTTTGAGATGGAGTCTCACAATGGGGCCCCAGATGGAGTGCAATGGCAGGATCTCGGCTCACTGCAACCTCTGCCTCCCAGGTTGAGGCAATTCTCCTGCCTCAGCCTCCCAAGTAGCTGGGATTACAGGCGCGTGCCACCACACCCGGCTACTTTTTTGTATTTTTAGTACAGATGGGGTTTCATGATGTTGGCCAGATTGGTCTCAAACTCCTGACTTCGTGATCTGCCGGCCTCAGCCTCCCAAAGTGCTGGGATTACAGGTGCGAGCCACCGCACCTGGCCAGGAATTCATTTTTAACAATAGTTTGGTATAGGATTAAACTGCCCAGAAAGAGTTAAGTATCTAAATGTCTTCCTGTGTGACCAGTCTTTTAATTGCGGAATAATACAGCATTTTTTACATTTCTACAACATAGATTTATTTGTAGAAAATTTGGAAAATGCAGGAAAACATAAAGCCTAAAGTAATAACTACCCATAATCCTACTTCATTTTTGAGCCTATCTTTCCAGATTTTTTCTATGCATGACATACATTTATACACATCTATTTGTATGTTTATATGTATAATCTGTGTGTAATACATGCTTTTAAAGAGCTCAAATTTACAAACTGCTAGAAACTGGCTTTTTTTTTTTTTTAAACGAAGTCTCACTTTGTCGCCAGGCTGAAATGCTATGGCGCAATCTTGGCTCATTGCAACCTCTGCCTCCAGGGTTCAAATGATTCTCTTGTGTCATACTCCTGAGTAGCTGAGATTACAGGCACCCACCACCACCATGCCTGGCTAATATTTGTATTTTTAGTAGAGATGGGGTTTCACCATGTTGGCCAGGCTGGTCTCGAACTCCTGACCTCAGGTGATCTGCCCACCTCAGCCTCTCAAAGTGCTGGGATTACAGGCAGAACTGGCTTTTTAATTTAGTATATCATGAACATTTCCCCATGTCATTTATTTTCTACTCCAGAATGATTGTAAATGGCTGTAGAGTACCCCATGGCCGTGGGTTTTGCTCTGGCCTGGCCACGGGGTTCAGGAAGCGCTTCCCCAGGGAACACTGGTTGTACCTCCCTGCCTGCCCTGCTCTGCAGGGAAGCACGTGCTCTGGGCAGGGCATCCCATGAAGGCACCTGCATGCTCTGCCACCCCCAAGGTCACGCCTTCTGTGCTTAGAAAATGCATGCTCACAAGGTTAAGTAAAGGAAATAGAAGTGGTAGGATTTCAGACGAAAATTGGGATTTCAGATGAAGATTCAGTTGAGCCCATGGGCTCCCCTCTCATGCCTGAGGATTTTCAGTCTCAAGAGGAGGGGAAGGGGAGGATGCTTCCCGTAGGAGCCGCCCTGAGTGTGAAGGGTGACATCACATCGTGGTCCAGCAGTGAACCCCCCAGGCTGGTGTCAGGCTGACTGGTTTCTGAATCCCTGACCCCCTGCACACCAGCTATAGGCCCTTGGGCAAGGTCTCCAACCTCTCTGGCTGAGATAAGGTGTTAACAAAAGTGCTGACTTCAAAGCGTTGTGACAATTAAGTAAGAAATCCACACAAAGCCTGTGGCACAGTGTCTGGCAAACAGGAGGAGCTCAGGAAATGTCAGCTGCTGTCACTGTTACCTCGGGGTTCCTGTGAGGGTGAGGGAAGTTGGTGGGAGGACAGGTAGGGTAAGGTACAGAGAAGAATCCCAAGAAGAAACGAGTCTAGGGAGGATGCCGGTGTTGGCGGGGGGCGGGGGGGGGGGCGACTGTGTGATGTGAGTTTCTCGTGTCAACTAGGCCAGGCCGTGGCACCCAGATATGTGATCAAACACCAGTCTAGATGTCACTGTGAAGGTATTTTTTAGATGATTCATTAGACTAAGAGTAAAGTAGTTATCCTCTAGGATGTGGTTAGGCCCCCATCACAAGGGCCTTAAGAAGGGAAAGAACCAGAGGTCCCCTAAAGAGGAATGCATTCTACCTTCAGACCAGCTCTGGACTTCAGCAGCAGCACCAGCTCTTCCCTGGTCTCCAGCCTGTCTGCCTGCTTTTCAGACCTCAGCCTGGCCAGGCCTCATGATCACGTGAGCCAATTCCTTAAAATCAACCTCAGTCTCTCTCTCTCTCTCTCTCTCTCTCTCTCTCTCTCTGTATCTCTCTCTCTCTCTGTCTGTATCTCTCTCTCTGTCTCTGTCTGTCTCTCTCCATGTATATTCTACTGGTTCTGTTTCTCTGGAAAACTATAACTAATATAGGCTGTTATGTAAAGTGTAGAAAAAATAGAGAAAAGTAAAATGGAGAAGATGAAGACTCAGGCAATGTCAGTGGAGGAAGGAAGAGAAAGGGATCATTGGACATATTCAGAGCAGGAACCATCTCCCATTTATCTTTGTAGTTTCAACACAATTCCTGGTGTATAGGTACCAAATAGAGGAAGAAGGAAAGAAGGAATGGAAGTAGGAAAGAAGGGAGGAAGGGAGGGAGGGAGGAAGGAAGGAAGGACGGAAGGAAGGAAGGAAGGATGGAAAGAAGGAAGGAAGGAGGAAGGGAGGGAGGGAGGGAGGGGAAGGGAGGGAAGGAGGGAAAAAAGAAATTCCCAAGACAGGCTTGAGACAAGATTCTGCTCTAATTTTCATTCTCTCTTTTTAATTTTTGAAACAATGCCTAGAGTATTCCTTTACAGCATACTCTAAAATTAAGCAACAAGCACAGACCTCTTACCATTTCCCCCAAACCTTCTGCTTCATCAGATACCTCTCTCATCTATCTTACTTGGAGGTCCAGCCAACAAAATCTTCTTTTAAAATATTTAGTCTGGAATCTGTCTTGGCACAGCCATAATGCCCTGCTTTGATTATGGACTGATGGAGAGGTGGGACCCAGAAGACAAATGCCCCAGATTACTGGGTAATTACATCCTAGCCACCAGAATTCTTCCCTGTGGTTTCAATTGGATACATGCATTGCAGGCACTGTAGTCACCCACAAAGCAGCCACATTCCTGCTCAAGACACTGGGGTTGTGTCTCTGGGAAAATGTCTCACCTGGGACAATCTCTGGAAGGTCTTTTAGAATTAAAGTAGAAACTAAAGATGGTGGGTTATCAATTTCTTGTTTTACTTTTGTTCATCCTCAGAACTCAAGAGTGAGTTTTCCCTTTTGCAGTCAAATTGCAGGGGTCTGGGAGACTTTGATGCTCAAAGGGATTCTTTCTGCCACAGGGTCTTTTAGCTAAGATCTGACCCGTATTGAAATAACAAACTACCCCTGAATGAAAGAGCACTCTAAGATGGAATCAGACCTGCCTTCATGCGGGGTTTATATAATAGAGGGAGAGAAGAGAAGAAAGTCACTAAAATCCGAGAGGAAAACGTGCCTGAAAATAAACTTTATGTATTTTATAATTTGGACCAGGACAATTCTCATTTACTCCTCTCCTCTTTCATTCAAGGATTTACTGACAGTCTATAATACATAAGGGACTGAGATACATATAATCAGAGAGAAGGGTAAAGGTACAAAAACAGAAAAGGAACTTTAAACCCAGCTTTCACATTGACAAATGAAGTTCTGGTGATTTCCCCAAATTACTTCCGAACTAGTCAACACCGGGAAATAAGTGACATTGGTGTTCATTATCCTCTCTCTCACCTCTTATTCCTCTTTTCCTAGACACCCTGTGGACACCCCTTCAGTAGTTCTACTTAACGCCCGCCTAGAACCTATGCGTCATGTTAATTTCCACTTGAATCCAAACTTACCTGACCTAGCTCCTATTCCTTCTCACCTGGATGGCGCTGTGGAAAATAACTATAGTAAACAATTTCCTTTTAAGGGATTTAGTTGGAAACATGGATGGCCCCCAAAATGCAGTTCCCTCTGACTGTGGGGACTTCTTGTCTTGGTGACTGAAAGTCAGGGGCTCCAGGACACGCAGTGCCTTACACCAAGCAGGATTTCTCTGATTGCGTTTTGTGGGACATGAGTTTCAGGAGACATTAACAGGTATGCTACAGAGAAAAACATTTTTTTAACTGAATTTGTATGGAAAACATGACATAATAAATCCTCCCTAGGAAATCCCCCCCCCCAAGTTAGTACAATAAAGGCTTGATGTCCTTCAATAAAGAAACTCATTGCTGTTAGTTCAGTTCAATAGTAATCTCAGATGGGAAATAGATGTTTTCCTATGGGATGATAGTCTTCAGAACAGTAGCTTAGAAAACGCATGCCCAAACTCATGAGGTTAAGAGAAGGAAATAGAAGTGGTGGGATCTCAGATGACTCCAAACAGCAGAGAGAAAAAAAATGTCTTGAACTGGGGAGGGTTGGTGATATGGTTTGGGTCTGTGTCCCCGCCCAAATCTCATGTCTAATTGTAATCCGCGATGTTGGAGGAGGGGCCTGGTGGGAAATGATTGGATCATGCGGATGGATTTCCCCTTTGGTGATGTTCTCCTGAGAGTGAGTTATTGCTGGATCTGGTTGTTTAAAAGTGAGTAGCACCTCCCACCTCCCACCTCTCTCTCTTCCTCCTGCTCCAACCACGGATGATGTGCCTGCTTCTCCTTCATCTTCTGCCACGATTGAAAGTTTCCTGAGGCCTCAAAGCATCATGCTTCCTGTACAGCCTGCAGAACAGTGAGCCAATTAAATCTCTTTTCTTTGTAAATTATCCAATTTCCTGTATTTCTTTATAGCAGCGTGAGAATGGACTAAGATAGTTGGTTTAGAGGAGAGGAAGAAGTTCCAGCCCAACTGCATGGCACCGCAAGAACATGTAGGTCCATGCTCCTTCATCTCCCAGCTGACTTGCCCTTCCTCTGGCAGGTTCTTCCCCGTCCTTCCTGGTCCCTCCTTTTCAAGTTTGTCCATGTCTCCATCGAGAAGACCTAACTCTGCCCACCTTGCTCTCCTCTCAGGCCACTTCTGTCTGCCTCTCTGCATGCCAGTACTGATGCAAGGCAGGTTCTTGGCTTTGCTCAGGAAAGCATGCAAGAGTGAGCTGGAAGTGGAAGAAAGCAGGTTTACTGAAGCAGCAGTGTCACTGCTCAGTGAGTGCTCCTTGCCCAATAGAGCTAGCCCATAGGCAGTTCGCTCAGAGGAGCAGCATCTGGGCTACTGGCTAGCAAGCAGTATTTATATTCATTTTAATTAAATGCAAATTAAGGGGTGGGTCATTCAGAAATCTCTAGCAATTGAGTGGTAACTTTTGGGTTTTGCCATGGAAAGGGGTGATAACTTTTGGGTTTTGCCATGGCAGGAGTGTCTTATGCTGATGGGCAGCTAGGGCAAGTAGAGGTCGCTTTGTTGGTGCCACTTGCTGTTTCAGGGCACCAAAGGGTTGAAAGAGGTGCCACGTGCTGGTTCTGGGCAGTTTCCTATCTGGTCTGGAAAACAACTCCTGCCAGTCTCCTACCTCAATACTAGCTGTGGTTTCTCCTTCGCCTAGTAGGGGAGCGGCTGCATTTTCCTTATTAGTTGGCTCAGCTTCTTTCCTTCAATGAGTTACCACATGATATCTATGGAGCAAGGCTATGCCTTGTTGCAAAGATTCCGCAAATATAAAACTCGAGCTTCATTGTAAGATATATATACTTCAACTCTTTAGAAAAAGAAATTATAAACACACACTCAGATTTGACAGGCACCAGATTTTCACATACTAAAGAGCACCACTGCAGTGACTTCTACTACTGGGTGAGCTTGGTTAAGTTCAGACCCGGAAACAGTGTTTCTCTCTTGAAATATATTTTCTCTCTTGTATATATATTTGAATGCCAATAGATGGGTCTTTGAACAGATCTTGTAGGTCTGCCCTAATCTGTTCCTGAATTTGGGCCTGAGCATGTACCCAAAAGTAAACTATTGCAAGTATATACCCGCCATTAACATGGGAAAGATCACACTCCATTAAATTGCTGTGTAAGGCTTGGGTGCCTATGTTCAGCTCTGTGCTCTCTTATGGGGTGAAAATCAGTTGTGCAATACAAGTGGACATGTTATGCATTGTCTTATGGCAGTATCATATTGTAGTAGTTTTAATGAATTAAGTTTTCTTGCCTTCAGGTTTATAAATTTTTGACATATATGAGACAGCATTTATGTTTATATTTATTTTCCTCTGCCCCACAAGTGGGAATGGGATAATTATGCTTACAATAAGAAATGTATCAAGATAAAAATGACACGTCTGACCAGGTAGAAGGCCAGTCAATGAAGGCCATGTGTGGTAAACTTTCTCATAAAGTCATGCAGAGACAAGGAGAACATTAATATTTATTTGTCATTGGGGTTCACCTTTTATGGAGCTAAAAGTTACTGGATGTACTTCATGCAGTAAAAATTTGCAAAATAGTTCTATGGTGCCTGCCAAGTTACAATGGTATTTTGAAGCAGAATATAGTGAAAAAAAATAAGGTTATTGGCATCTTACAGTGTGTCTTGAGCTTACTGTACCTAGAAAACTGAATATGAACTAAAATTAAATCTTACGATAAAAAGTCACATTCAGTATGACTCTAAGTAGATGCACTCTGAGAGAAAATGGAATGCACCATCAGGGTAATTTTGTTAAACAGTCTGTTTAAACAACGCAACTGGCTACTATAAAAATTCAACCACTCTCACTGTTTCATAATATTCTAGTACAGGTGCCAGATTTATCACCCAGTGTGTTCAATGAATTAATTAGAAGGCTGAAATTCTGTGAAATGTTGATAGCTCCAGTGGATAAGACTCCGTGTTGCTTGCTTCTGTATTGTATATTCACACAGGCAAATATAAGATTTATTATTTTCCAAACTCTTGAAGTGTACACAACAGAAGAAACTGTTAGATGTTTAGATCAGTTTTTAACACACCATCAAATAAATTGGCAAAAATATAAGCTAGCTGTATGGACTGTGTGAAAACAATGGCAGGGGAAACACTCAGCCAGAAGAGTTCATGTCAAAAGCATGACCAAAGTGAGCTTAAATATTTGTGGTAGGTAGAATAGATGTGAGCTAGTTATTAAAAAGATGGCAGCACCTTTCAAAATTACATTGCACCATGTCTTGCAAATTGTTAGTTTTATTAAGGAATAGTACTTACATTGTAGACTTTGATGTGTGATATGATGATGTGAATAGTGAGTTCTAGAATTTACCTTTTCACACCAAAGACTGATGCCAAATGAGATGAGAAGTCACTGGTCTTTGTTTTTTTGTGGCTATGTCATTGGTCAGCAAACTCCATTATCATACTCTCTCTCAATTATAACAAGGTTGGACCACTGAAGTTTTATATGAATACTTATCATAGACTTTATCTATCTATCTATAATATATTTAATTTTTAGGCGGTATATTTTTACAGAAAAATTGAGCAGAAATTACAAAGAGTTTCATAATCTCTCTCCCCCTCCACAACACACACAGTTTCCCCTAGGGTTAACATCTGATATTAGTGTGATACAATCGTTAAAACTGATGAATCAATACTGATAACACCGCTATGAACTAAAGTCCATGGTTTAGGTTAGGGTTCATTCTGTGTTGTACAGGTCTATGTGTTTTGACAAATGTATAATGTCATGTATCGGCCATTACAGTGCCACAGACAAGGGTGTCACCACCCAAAGGACCACTGTAGTTTGAATAAGCTGAAAGAGCCCAACTGGAAAAGCAGAGTGACCTTGGTACCTTGCTTACGATGACGAAGAAAGCACCAGGAATGAAATTGAAACACATTTCAGTTTCATTCAACGCATCTCATTTCATGCAATACCAACTAAATGTTCCTGCTTTGATCCTGAGAATGAAGGAAAAGAAGGGGATAGAAGGTGGCCAGGGAAAAGGAATGGTATGATGCAGAGAAAGCATTGGAATCCAGCTGCACTTGGCTACTCGGACTGGAGCATTTGCTGGCCTCCCTGGGCTCAGGCTCCTGGTCCATAAGGTCAAAGTGAAGACTTTGACTCCATGATAGGAAAGGCCCTGCCAGCTCCACCTGAAAGAAGGCAGTCATTATAATCAGAGCTAGTATGTGTTTAATGGATTGGTAAACATTTTCCTTAAGTCCTAGGATTTTTTGTGTGTGCCAATTGCCTTTGGAGATTTCAAAAATTAAAAAACAAATGACTAAGAAAACATAAATATGGAGACACATATTTTAGATTTTTATCTTCTTAGTAAATAACATGCTTGGACTACAGCTAAAACTAAGAGAAAATGATAACAAATGATTGTTTCTAGATGAAAGAACATTCTCCTTGTCATGGAAAGAAAGCAATATTAACTATGTGACTGCTTCCAGAAGGTAGAATTTTCATTGGTACCTATTTTTCATTCTCCCTTTTCTTTTTTAAATACAGAATCAATTTAAAGTTGGTTCGTGGTAAGAGAAGAAAAATGGGAGAGCAGTTTTTGTCATAAGTGCCTGTGGATTTATTCTGAAACCCTAATTCTAGATTGAAAACATTTTTTAAAGTCCCCCATTTGGGAAAGAAGATGAAATCCAAAGGATTGTGTGAATATACACTATTAATAATAGCTACCATTTATTTTAAGCTTGATGTCATAAGCACTTTACATGGGTTATAACATTCTCTCCACTCATCAATCTCATGAAGTAGACACTGTTATTATTTCCATTCTACAGACACGGCAGAAAGGCACAGAGAAGTTAAATAGCTTGCCCAAGGTCACTCTATGGTGGTTAAACTGGGATTTGAGCCAAGGCAGGTTGACTCCTGAACCTGAGTTCTTAATCACTAATCTCTACTGCTATAAATTACACACTAATATTTATTTGTATACATCTGTTTATTTAATGGGACAGAAAAAGTTTCATATAATGCCGTATCTGAGATGGGAGCAGAGACAAGTAGTAAAATGCCGATGATTTATGAAAGGCTTGTTATGCATTAAAAATGCATAAATCCTGGTTTTAGCTGTTTTAAAATTGGAGTAAATTACTGTTCAAATTTCTGTTGCAATGAGAAGACTTTGGCTACTGCTGTTGTTCTGAATAATAACGTCCTTTGTCTCTGACCCAGAAGTCTTGTGTCTTATACCAGTTGTAGTTTTCAAGAAGGGTAAAATCTAAGACCCTTAGCAGTTCTTGACAACTGTTTCTAGAGATTCTATTTCCCTAAAATATTGTCACTATTGCTTAGATGTCATACCTAGATGAATAACATTTGCCAAATAAATCTTTGAATTGAGTTGAACGAAAGAGTTACCTTTTACTGGGAAGCTATCAGTGGTTCTCAACCATGCTAGCTTCACAGCTGTTGTGTACATTATAGATTATTATCACCATTTTGCAAATGAAGAAACTGAAGTACAGGGACATTATTTTCCCCAATATCCTACAGCTCACAAACGCTGGAAATAAGGTCTGAAGCTAGTCCAGTGTTCTTTCTGCCATTATTGCCTCTGAAAACATTTTAGCTATAGAAACATTAATTTTCAAACCAAATTATAAAGGTCACTGGGCAAGGAAAGTTGATTGTTTAAAGAGGAAATGTAAGCTTCAGAGAAGACGGAAAGGGAGAAGTGAAGAATAAATAAAGATGAAAGAAAATAGAAAGAGGAGAAACAAACGATGAAAAAAAAATGTCTTTACAGGGCAAATAGAGAGCTAGGGTGCCTAAAACAAGAATTGGGAGCAGAACAGGGTTATGAGTCTTGCTAGAGGAACTTAGTGTAGACTTGTAAAAGAATAGCAGGGCAGCCAGGGTGAAGCCTAGGAGGAACCAAACAGCCAATCTAAATAAAGTACCCATCAGGCACAGGGCTGGAGTCCAGGGAAATTGGGCGGGCAGTCATCATAGTCTAGAAAGAGTAAACAGAGAACGGGATCCAGGAAAAGAAACTGGTAGTTTGGGAGGGGGATAGGAGAGATTTCTCCAAGCACAGGAAGAGTGTAGCTGGGCCCATCAGTGGTCATTGTCAGATATGTGTTTGTCCATTTTGTTTTGCTTGTATGTCAACGGCCTTGTGTGTGTACAAAAAAGACCTTTTAAGGACCCTGATCTGGTTTGGACAAGGTGACAGAAGCCAAGAGTTACCTTGGCTGGCTCTTAAGGGAATGAATTTTGAGAGTTATTTGTTCAAAAGCTGAAATGTTCAAATCCCGCCATGTTCAAATCAATCACCAAAGATGCCCACAGTGAGTTTTTGTTTTCTTTTGTTTTTATCTCTGTTTCAATTTCAGTTGTACTTTGAGCTACATGGATCCTTGAAAAGAATAAAAGTTGGGTTTCTTAACCCCACTTTGGTTAGTGTGTATGCTTTCAGCACGTATGTTTAGTATGTTTCAGCACGTAGCCTTTGTAAATTTCACCCACTGTATTTTGTTGTAGTCAAACACATCCTCTGTTCACCAGTAATCAGTAAACATTTGCTAATGACGACGGTAGCACTCTGGTTAGCCCTTCTTTTTTTTTTTTCCTTGTAGAACATAGTTGAAATAATTTGGGAAAGTTTCTCTTCTTCAAGGAGCTTGGAAAGAATGATGAATGGGTCCCTTGTTCTGATGCATCCTTCTGTTTCCTACACAGGAAGAAACTGACAGCTGCTCATCTCTGCATGTTCAGGAGCTCTCTCTACCTTCTTTTCTAATAAGATCGCTGTTGTAGCAAGCATGAGCCATGGAGGTGAAGCAGAGTTTCACATTATTCATTAGGCTTGAGTCCTCATTAGTAACTTCTTTATAAAATAAACATAAGGTTCTGCAGAAATGGGGAACAAGAGCCCACTTCATACAAAGTACAATGATAAATGTCTCCTGTGGCCCCGGATTCCAACGCTTAACATCTGTGATCTCCCCATCTCCATGGCAACATAAAGTAAACAGTAAAAATAGTCCAAATCCAGGAAAAACACAGCAGGGAATGTCTGTCCTAAAGGAAAACAAACGCTTAACATGCACTCACACACGAGCAGGAGGACCCACGTGAAATGTAACAGTTGGTTAACAGAAAACAACAGTGAGTGGGGAACGAAGAGTCTTCAAGCTAGCAGACAAGAAACGTCAGATGATTTGAAGAAGTGTTGTCTGCTTTCAGTAGGAGGCCTGAAGGGAACATTGCGTCTTATATTCATGGGCTTGTACAGTGTGTATTTTACATTTTGTACAAATGTGTTTTGAATTATAAGCTTGTCATGTTCCACTAGATTTAAAGGGAACCATAGATTATAAAAGTAATAGCATCAAAGAGTTGAGAACTGGTGATTTGGTGTTTGCCACGTAACTTCTTAGCAAAGCTGTGGTCTGCCTAATAGACCCTCTGGATCTCCTCCCTACCTGTAGCCCGACAGCCTGGGGCTGTTCCTGATATCTGCCACAGGCCATTGGAGCAGGAGGCTCTGTGGCCTCCCTGTGTCCCCCACAGTTGGGATGAGGGTAGCGGACCAACCCTCTGGAAGAGAAGAACATTCCTCTTAGGGGTGCAAGAAAACCGTTGGGAATAGGATATTTTCAAGAACGGGGATTTTCAGTTTATTTAATTTTCTGATTAACTGCAGTGACTTTGGGCCTTTCAACTCACTGAGCCTGGTTTAGGTCATCTGAAAAAAAAAAATGGATGGGGTATTTCATGACCCTGGAGTCCTGCCAGCCCTGGAATTTTGCAATTGTATGAATTGAACACAAGGAATGATTTTGTTTCGGCTTTTGTGTATTAAAAAACTTAGAATTTCTGGGTTTACTGTTCTACTATAGCAAAAACTGTGCCCTGAATACAACCACATGGCTGTGTGTGTGTGTGTGGTGAAGAGTGGGTGTGGCTTGGGGAAAGACAGAAGATCTGCAGCCAATCCTAGTGACTAGCAGCGTGACCTCAGGCCAGTTATTCCACCCTTCTTGGCCATAGCGTCTCCATCCCCATCAATGGGGACAATGGTATTCCTTGCAACATTATTACTGTAGGAATATTGGTAAAAGATCAACATATGGTAACCACAATATCTTCTTTTGTTTTTCTCAAGACAGGGTCTTGCTCTGTCACCCACGCTGGAGTGCAGTGGTGTAATCTCGGCTCGCTGCAACCTCCACCTCCCAGGTTCAAGCAATTCTCCTGCCACAGCCTCCTGAGTAGGTGGGATTACAGGTGCCTGCCATCGTGCCTGGTTAATTTTTGTATTTTTTAGTAGAGACGGGGTTTCGCCATGTTGGCCAGGATGATCTCAAACTCCCGACCTCATGATCTGCCCTCCTCGGCCTCCCAAACTGCTGGGATTACAGGCGTGAGCCGGTAACAATGATATCTTAACAGATTTGGAGTCAGTACTTGAAGAATATTTTTCATCACCTGGGTAAGACTTAATAGTAGTGGGGTAGCTTGTGCAGTGTAATTTATGGAACGCAGCCTCAATACTTTGAGACAGGGTTTCCCTTTGGCCCTGTGCATGAGCTACTCTACACTGAAGATCCATGGAGGGGTTTTTCTTTTGAATCCTGACTGTAGCTTTTTAACTCTGATGGTTTTTCTCTTTCTTAGAGTTAGAGCACAGCTAAAACATGCTGGTTAAGTGAATATCCTAGAATGGTTGGATCCTAATAAGTGGAAGTTTCTACTGTATGGTTTGTGCACAGACACCATGCCTTTTATTTACAGCCGGTGTTCAAATTAAAAGCTCACCAGGAGTCAATAGCCACAAAGATGACTTTGGAGCAAATTCCCTCTCTTCTATTGTTCCTTTCCTCCAGCCAAGTTTCTCTTCTCTGCCTCTTTTTTCCTCTCTTACCTTTTCACCATTCTCTTTTCTTCTTCTAATCTTCTGATTTTAATGTTGTCATCTTTCCAACTTGTGCTGGGCATTCTGCAGTAGTTTTTTTTTTTTTTTTTGAGACAGAGTCTTGCTCTGTTACCCAGGCTGTAGTGCAATCACATGATCTCAGCTCACTGCAACCTCCACCTCTCGGGTTCAAGCGATTATCCTGCCTCAGCCTCCCCAAGTAGCTAGGATTACAGGTGTGCGCCACCACACCCAGCTAATTTTTGTATTTTTAGTAGAGACAGGGTTTCACCGGTCTCAAACTCCTGACCTCATGATCCACCCACCTCAGCCTCCCAAAGTGCTGGGATTACAGGCATGAGCCACCACGCCCAGCCTCTGCAGTAATTTTATTTCTCACTTTTTTGCTACGTCTTATTCCTCCCCCTCCACCTTTTCTTTCTGCTCTCTATCCTTTTACTTCCATTTACCCACAGTCCCTGCTGGGAGGCCTTTTCTATGAGATATATAGCAGAAAGGCAAGTCAGCTTTTCTTTGAATTTAGGAAAATGGGACTCACAGTTAATTTCTGGGGCTGAATTTCCAGAGGCTGTTGTCAGAGAGCCCAGCTGCTCTGGAATGAGAGCTATCAGGATGAGACCTAGCAACTTCCTAGGGTTGTAGTGACTCCAGAGACACCAGGATTCTAACCAGTCAAGGAAGCACTAACACGGATTGGTTTTTAATATTAACTGTCACCCCCACATCTAAGCCTGAGTATGCAGCTCATCTCTATCAGTTATCAGCCGACTGACCTTGGATAAATTACTTAACCTTTTTGAGTTTCAGTTATTGTGTAAAAAGATATAACTGCTATGCCTTCTAGAGTCATATCACAGATTAAATGAGATCACATATGTAAAGTGCATTTAGGGAACACTGATAAGATTTTTAATACCTTAGGAAATTTCTGTCTATCTTCTGGGTCGTTTAGGGTTAGCGTGGCTCAGGGCCCTACCCTGATCCCCTTGTCCTGACATCAGTTGAGTTAGAAATAAGGTGGTGCTCAATATTATGCTATATACTGCTGTTCTTGACGCCCTTAAATCCAGCCATACTCAATACCCCCAATATTCCCATTTGATTCACTAATCACTCAGGCTGTCAAGTACAGTAGAAAAGGTAACTATTTTTTGCAGAAAACTGCAAGCTCAAAACCAGTTTTAAACCTCATTTCCATTTTAAACCTCATTGAACTCTGTTTCAAGCAGTGTTCTCAAGTGGGAGTGATTTTGCCTCTTAGGGGACATGTGGCCTGTCTGGCAATATTTCTGACTGTCACAATTTTGGGGGCAGGCTGGAATGGTGCTACTGGCCTATGGTGAGTGGACGCCAGGGATGCTACTGAATGTTCCACAATGCAAAGAATGCACCTGTTCAAAATGTCCACAGTGTGGCGGTTGAGAAAGCCTAGTTTAGAGGTAGCTGGTTGGATAAAGTTACGTTGGAAGTAGGGGGATTCTCTTGGCTTTGGGATCCTGCTGTTTACTGAGACTGAGAAAAGTCTGGATAGAGGAGGCATTCAATGGGATCTGCAAACCTTTTAAAACTGAGCTGCTGTTATGAATTCAGAGAAGCATGTTTGTCTTTTAGACAAAAAGATGTGAGGCCTCTTGCATGCCAAAAATTTGCTCAGGGTTTGCTATGTGGCAGCAGGAGAATCTGTCCATAAAAGGGATGGACTTTGCTGCCCAGAGGGATTCCCTTCAAGGGTTTCCCTTGTGAGCCTGAAAAATCACTTGGAAAGGGCAAGGCTGGCCAGTTTCCCTTTCCAGCCCCTCATCAAGGCGTGTTTATATTTCTCCAGAGGTGACAGTGAATCGGCTTTAGGGAAGGGAAGGCACTCTAGCCCTAAAAAGGGGTTGTTTAGAAATCATCTTCTTGTTTCTTGGATATGAAGATTAACCAGCTTAGCTGGGAAAGGCCTTTGAGAAGGGAACCTGGGTTTAATACTCACGGGAAGCTGAGAGAAAGGCATCACTGAGGGTGAAGAGCACCTGGGGTTGTGGCTCAGGAAGATATGAGTCTGAACCTCAGCTCCTCCAGTCTGGACTGAGTCTGTGACCTTGGACAAAGAAAGGAAAAATAACTAAGATTACAGCACAACTTCTGTATGCCAGACTTGATGGTAGTGTTGTATATGCAATATGATTTCACTTTATTTTTACAATAGCACAATAAAGTAGTTTAGCTAAATCATATAGTCAGTAGCTGGCTAAAGTACTCGTGGCTTGTTTGACTCCAAGGTCCACGATTCTTCTTCTATACCACACTGTCTCCCAAAGCCCTTAGCTTCTTTAAGCCTCAGTTTCCTTGCTTGTTAAATGGGTACAGAGGAAGATTAGGAAAGTGAATTTAGAACAATCCAGGATGCTTCGGCCAATATTCCTCCAGGGTGAGGTCAGCACTCCTTCCTTTTTTCTACTGCCCTCTTCTTCCTTTTCTGAGGTTGGATGGCCTTAAAAACATGTATCAGCCATTCACACCCAGGGGGACATCACTGTGCTGAGATCAAGGTCCTGTACCTATCCAGAGCGCTGGCTTCTGCATCCTTCTCCTCCTCCTGCAAAGACCGATTCACAAATCGGTCAGCCCCCTGAGTCAGAGTATGCCCAGAGACTCCAGCATAGCCACGTGGTAGAAGAAGATTTATGGACAGAAAAAGGAAAGTGAGGTACCAAAGGACAAAAAGGAGAGCATTGGCAGGTACCAAAGGACAAAAAGGAGAACACTGGCAGACAGCTGGCAGTCCCAGCCATCATAGTAAAAAAAAATTTTTCACCAGTTGTATTAGTCAGGACTTTACAATTGCAAACAACTGAAACAGATGTGGTTGAGTTCAGCAGAAAAAGCATTTAATAGAAGGGTATTGTGTATTTCACAGACTTCAAAACCAGGCTTAGAAATTGAGTAGGAACAAATAAGCCTTGGCAGCCGCCAGGACCACAGCCAAAATCTTGCTCCAGAGCCCATCTAGGTTAAAGCTGGACGTCACAGCTTGCCCCTGAAGTCACCAGTCACTCTGCATCTGGTGCTCTTCAGCCACTGTTGTCACTAGAAAGTCCACATTGTTGACAGTGCTGTGAACAACCTCCAGAAATGTTCTTCCTCCTCACAGTTTCCTTGCACCACTAGAAGGGTGTATCTGACAAACAGTTCAGTCATATTCTGAACCCCAACTGCAAGGGAGGCTGGGAAATGAGCCTTCCACTTCTACAATGGGAAGCAAGTTTTGCCTCTCATCAAGATACATAAGAAAAGAAATCTAGAAACCTGAAGAGGGTACGGAATCTGAACCATTAAATAAAAAAGAAAACTAATAACAATAGTAATTGACAAAGATCTATTCCATGGGTTCAGATTCTATTGATGTTAGTAATAGACATGTGCTTTGCAGGGCAAACAGGCGATCATAGCACATGTGATTCATCTTCTGCTCTTCAGGACCCTCTAGTCACACACCCACATTCGTCTTTGCTTCTTATTCCTGTCAAACAACAAAATTTAACAATTGGAGTTTTAAAGATCAAACTATCAAACTAGCTTTTGTCAGTTCATGAACTGAGCAGTGTCTAGTCTACAAAATAGACAGGAGCTCTGCCAGGCATGATGGGAACAGTCCATTTTTATAAAGTAGATTGAGCAGGAGGAACAAAGGAACAGCACAGGGCAAAAAGTGCATTGGTTAGTATCAGGTTACTTTCCTTGTATGGGATAAAGCAGAGGGGACTTCCTTCTCATGCCAGCTCAGGTTGGCTGGTTGCTGTGAATCTCATGGGTTTTTCTGGGAGACAACTGACCTGTCTGGGGGTTTGGCTATCATCTCTCCCTTGACTTCTCAGGTGAGATCGTCCAAGTAAACAGTTTAGTTTTCAGTTTGGTGTTGAGGACCATTAGTGTGAGTGACTCCATTTTGGGTTGGTCTGTTGGGACCTAGTGCAGAAGAAGCTCATCCCAAATCATTGGTCTTCTATAAGTTTTCTTTAACTTTGCTAATGAGCAGATTTTAGTCAGACATATTTGAGATTTATGAGTGATCCCGAGAAAGTAAATCATCCAAGTCTGTGTTATGAACTTCCTATTTTTGGCGATTTTTCTTTGCTAACATTAGTCACTTTATGGGTGTCCTATTAACTGCCAACCTATTTTCTTTGTATTCAGCATGGAGAAGAGTAAGATCTAAAAAAAGAATGGCGGTGTGTTCCCTTGTGCTATAATATTTAATGTAGAGAATGATGTTGAGCCTATGTTAGCCTTGACCAACCTGCTTCCTGGATTAAGTCTTTGATCTGATAAAAGACAAACTTCAGCTGAATTAACTTTAAAAGAGTTGAATTGAACAATGAATGATTCACGAATTGGTCAGCCCCCTGAGTCAGAGTATATCCAAAGACTCCAGCATAGCCACGTGGTAGAAGAAGATTTATGGGCAGAAAAAGGAAAGTGAGGTACAGAAAACAGAAGTGAGTTACAGAAACAACCTGCTTGGTGAGAGCCCAGCGTTTGCCTTACCTGAACACAGTTTGGACAGTTGGCTACATTTGATTGGCCAAAACTTGGTGATTGGCACAAGGGTAGACTATGGTCTGTTTATGCCTCCGCTTGTTATATAGTTGATGATGTACAGAGAAACCTTTAGGCCAAACTTAAAATAGGTAAGGAGGCAGCTTTAGGCTAAACTTGATTGAACAGATCTGTGATGACTCTTAAGCAGTCACCCCCATTCTTCTTAATTCAAAGGCAGCATTAGACCAGAGAATATCTGAGGGGAAGGACCAGTGTTTCCAACAGCTGCATTTGGGATGGAAAGATCTCTAGACTGTTCCTGTCCGTATCGTTCTATCCCTTGAGGTTAATTCGTTTGGCCCTTTCACAAAGCTCTGATTAAAATACAAAAATCATAGGAGGGACAATAGATAAAAGATACCTTTTTTTTTTTTTTTTTTTTTTTTTGACACAGAGTCTGGCTCTGTGCCCAGGCTGGAGTCCAGTGGTGTGATCTCGGCTCACTGCAGCCTCCTCCTCCTGGGTTCAAGCGACTCTCATGCCTCAGCCTCTTGAGTAGCTGGGCCTACAGGCACTTGTCACCATGCCTGGTTAATATTTGTACTTTGAGCAGAGACAGGGTTTCACCATGTTGGCTAGGCTGATCTTGAACTCCTGGCCTCAAGCAATCTGCCCATCTCACCCTCCCAAAGTGCTGGGATGACAGGCGTGAGCCGCCACCCGTGGCCAGAAGACAGCATTTTTAACACCTTCAAGGAGTGAGATTTTAGGTAATAACTACTACTTATTTGGCACTACAGAGTGCTTCCTGCAAACTTTAGCACATTCTTCTTCACACAAGCCCTCTCGTTGAGTAGTATTATTACTCCTTTTCTACAGATGAGGGAAGGGACAGAGAAATCAAATGACTTGCCTGTGGTTACCCAGCTAGTAAATGGTGGAGCTGGGACTCAAAATCCCAGAGGTGGTTTCCAACATCTACCTGCTTAACCTGTGTCCTCTACTGCCTCTCACCTTGAAGGGTAGTGGCTGCAGGGCATAGGGCAGGTAAGTGCCCAAAAAAGGGAGAAGGGTGTGGCATGCAGCCCCCCAGGGCAGGCCCAAGTCCAGCTGGGAACTGTGCCTGCGAGGGGACACATGGGGAAGATTTGAAGGGCTGGCACGGCGCAAGTCTTCCCCTGGCCAAGGGCTTCCCCGCTTCCTGCCCAGCAGGCCACGGCCCTCTTGTACAGATGGCCTCTGCCACAGTACACTGCCTTCTGAAGAAGTTACCAACATTTTTTATTTCTGATAAAACCAGCAGATTTTCTTTCTGCTACCTTGAAGTCCAAGGAGAAAGGCAGAGGACAAGGGCAATATCAAGAGGAGCTGTGAGTGAGGCTTACAGAGGTGGAGAATTACTTGCTGCCTATTGGAAGCAAAGATAGCAACATGTGTAACAGTGAGAAAAGCCCCTGCTAAGAGAGAAGGAAACCTGCTGGGGCCAAATCTAGACTCTGGATGGAGAGTCAGATGGGAGTTACGCTCCTGGATGGTGGGCTCTGTGGACTCTGAGGCCCAGGGTACAATCCCTCAAGAGAGGGATCCCCAGAGCACCACGTAAACAGGCACAGTCACAGACGAGAGAGCAGAGGGCATGAGGAGGCTGCTGCCTGGGGAATGTCTTAGCTCAGAAGGGAATCTGAAACTTTAGTTCTGGGAGCCTGCCCCATTCACAGAAAAGGCCTGAATTCAAACCAGGATTCAAATCCCATCTTCATTCATTCTCTGTCTCCCTGCTTCCTCCCTCCCTCCCTCTCTTTCTCACAACATTCCCAGTGTTTGCCTCTAAATATAAATCAAACATCCAGAAACAACAGAGGACAAGTAAAGAGAACTGAAAGAAACAAATTACACCAAACAACACTTTCGTTTTTCCAATCAGACCAGGCACTGGTGGAGAAAAACAGAAAGGCTCCTGACAAATCCATCATGCAAGGACTCCAGCTTCCCAGGTCTTTTCATTCTCACAATAGCGTCAAGAACTATCCACAGAAGGTTTTACAAGCAGTAACACAAGCACGGCACTGTGATGCAAGCTCCTTGAAAAGCCCAGACTTAATGGCACTTTGATAACAGATCGTATCTCATAAATGTCTTCCCTCTACCATCCAGTCTTTGGAAGAAACACAGAAACTAGCCAGATGGATTAGTCTATGTGTAATGTTCTGGATCTTACTCATCTTTTAGAATAAAAAAAATTAAGCATTGACTGGTTAATACCATAATTAGGAACAACACAAGTTATAAAATAGCAATAGAGATGGTAATTTTGGATTAAAATAGACTCTTGGCTCTCACAGTTCCTTAGATTTTGTATGTCAGACAGGCTGGAATTTGCGTGGGGTTGAGGGGGAGACTTCCAGCTTTAGATTATGTGGGCCCAAAGGAAAAGCTACTCCTCCTATTGATCCTAACTCCCTGCTCATCTACTGCCACTGCCAGTGTCTGGCCTACCACTTTTATTTCCCTTTTTCCATGCTGTCTAACCTAGACATCTCTGATTCTATTATTATTATTATTATTTGAGACAGAGTCTTGCTCTGTCACCAGGTGCCAGGCTGGAGTGCAGTGGCGTGATCTCAGCTCACCGCAACCTCTGCCTCCCAGGTTCAAGCAATTCTCCTGCCTCAGCCTCCCGAGTAGCTGGGACTACAGGCGCTTGCCACCACGCCCAGCTAATTTTTGCATTTTTAGTAGTGAGGGGATTTCACCATATTGGCCAGGATGGTCTCGATCTCTTGACCTCGTGATCTGCCCCCCTCACCCTCCCAAAGTGCTGGGATTACAGGTGTAAGCCACCGCTCCCGGCCTCTGGTTCTATTATTAACAGCACGCCTCACCCATGTTACAGCGCCTTCCTCCTCCACAGCTAACCTGCCATTTTAGCCTCCCAACTGGAGCTCCTCCTACCTGCCCTGAAGCTTTGCTCCATCAGTTTCCACACACTCACTCTCTCTCTCTTATCCTCTCTTTGGCTCTACCACTGGATCTTGCTCCTCTGTAATCATGCTCAAGTTTCTACTATCCCAAACCAGCCAATCAATAAAAACAAACATAATAACACTCTTCTTCCAGTGTGTCTCTCTCCCTAAAGCAAGTTTCCCTGTTTTCTTTCTCTTCACCATCTTTTAAACTTTTCTTTTAAAAGTCAGCTTGTCATCTGCTTCCTTTCTGATACCACCCACGGCATTCTTAATCCTTGCAGTCTGGCTTCAGCTCTGAATGTTCCATAATAATTTTTATTAAAGATCAGTGATCAGCCAGTTACTGAATGCAGTGTTTTATTTTGTCATCATTTTGCTTAATTGCTTTACATGACTCACCCTGTTCCTCCACTCCGCACCATGTCCCGCTGTGAAATTCTCACCTCCTTTGGCTTCCCTGATGATGTGCTTTTCTTATTCCCCTTTGATCCCTGCGTCTCCTCCACTTCCTTTTTTTTTTTCCAGCTCCAAATATAAGTTTTTTCTAAGAATCTGCTGTGGATCTTTTTTTTTTCATTCCCTCTTCTCTCTGCTCTTGTGGTGAATTCACTCAGTCTCATGTTTAATTCTTCCTTCTTTGTGACACATTTCTGAAACCTCCTCTTTCCAGTTGGGCTTTCCTAACTCCTTGCTGGAAGTTTCCACCCACATATTCTACAGTGTGCTGATCTTAATGGGTTTCAGACTAAATTTATCCCTTGCCACCCTCATTGTTAATTTTTTCCAATTTCTATTCACGAAAATGTTTGTAATTGCACCAGCTCAAAAGACTGATAAAAATCTTTCATTCTTTCCTCTTTTCTTGTCCCACATCTGATTAGTAGTCAAGTCCTATCAATTTTGTTGAAAACATAGTTTTTCTGTTTGTTGTTTTCTTTTTATTTCCACTGATACCCCTGTAGTTCATGGTTTAACTTTCTCTTACCTTATTTAATGCAATAATTTCCTAGCAGGTCTCTCTGCTTCTAGTCTTACCCTATTGAGCTGCAACTTAATCTGACACACTTCTGTACATCAGTCTTCGTGAAGTACACATCTAAGCTGGGCCATTTTCCTGCCCAAATAATTTCAGTGGCCACCCAATGCCTAAAGCTTACACAATGCATTTAGGGACCTGCTATGGTCTGAATGTTTGTGTACTGGTGAAATTCCTATGTTGAAACAATCCCCAATATGATAGTATTAAGAGGTGGGGCCTTTGGGAGGTGATTAAGCTGTGAGGGCAGTGCCTTCATGAATGGGATCAGTGCTCTTATAAAAGAGGCTTAAGGGACGCTGTTTGCTTTTCCACCAAATGAGGACTCACAGAAGGCACCATCTATAAGGAACAGGCCCTCACCAGACACCAAATCTGCCAGTACCTTGATCTTGGACTTCCCAGGCCCCCGAACTGTGAGAAATAAATTGATGTTGTTGATAAATTACCCAATCTAAGGTGTTTTGTTACAGCAGCCTGAATGGACTAAGACAGTTTCTTTACCTCTGTCCCCAAATGACCCTTCCAATTTTATTTCTCAAGAGTTTTTGTTTCTCCCACCAGTTCTTTACTGAAGCTACCACCACATAATCCCATGCTATATTTTTATATCTAAAGAGAGCCAGTAACAAAAATCCTGTAACTCAGGTGAATGTAATCAATAACTAAATGTATTGTCACACATAAGAAATTCTCAAGCAGGATGCACCCAGGCCTGGATGTGCACTCTGGCCGTGTTTCTTAGCAAATCTCTTGGCAGGAGTGCACGTTCTTTTGCTGATGATCTCCTAACATTCTGGAACTCACACGGCACTGATCACAGTATGCTTTGTGTTAGAATTACCCGTTACACATCTCACTCCTATTGGGATTACAGGGGCCTCTAGTAAATTACACCCTTCTCCTCTCCACTTGAGCGCTGAACCAGAGAGGGGAAAGAGCGGCAGATAGGATCAAAACACAATGCTTTATTATTGATAAAACTGTTTCTGAAGGAAGTAGCTTTGTTGTGCTGCAATTATAGGCTTCCAAATGCAAGAGCAAAGGGCAGGGGGAGGAGCCCCGGCCACACCTCTAGATCAGTTCCTCTCTGAAAAGTTACATCTAGGTAATTCACTCCTCCATGGAGATGAGTTAGGGGTGGGACAAAAGCCCAGAGGTGTTTAGGGGGAAATATCTTCTAGAAACCACAGAAATGTTTTCAGAATTCCCAAATCCTCTTGACAAAACTATAGACTTCTTAAAGCTGGGGACTATATTTTGTACATCTTTCTATCCCCCACAGCAATACCCATATTGGGTGTTTAATAATGTCTGCTAAATTATATTAAATTATATAATGTCATAATTGTTATATAGAAGTCACTATGTAATAATTGTATAATATTCAGTTTGTATAATCTAATTTATATAGTATAAATTTGCTATATTATAATAATATAAAATATGCATGCATATATTGTATAGTTATTTATATTAATCCATTATGTTAAACTTTAAAAGCCTGTTAATATACAGCAGTGATATTACTGAAGCCTTACAGGGGTGAAGCTGGTCATCGCAGAGGAAAACAAATTATTCTTGAGCCTCCATAGCATGAGGAGAGGTTCACAGAGAAAATAGACACACTTCTAATTTCTTTGGGTATCTAGAGGCTATCATCAAATTAAAACAATGTTTCCTATGAAGAGTTATTTCTTAAAATCCTATCCAAGCTGCCAGATTTTTATTTCTCTCCAAAATTCATGAGGAAATGTATTCATTCTGGTTTCTAAGAGTGCACTACTTTGTGCCGCTGTTTATGGTTGTTGCTGTTTTACTATGGAAATGCTTTAATCAAAGTGTCTTCACAGCCTGTGATGTGAAGACACAAAGAACAGCAGGTGCACACACAGTGAGACGTGGCTATCACGGAAGAGAGTGTAAGTGAATAAGGAGTTCATGCCATTTCCACCCTTTACCCAGTGATAGGATTTGTCTGTGTCCCCACCCAAATCTCATCTTGAACTGTAGCTTCTATAATTCCCACACGTCACGGGAGGGATCCAGTGGGAGGTAATCGAATCATGGGGGTGAGTCTTTCCTTTCCTGAGCTCTTCTTGTGATAGTGAATAAGTCTCATGAGATCTGATGGTTTTATCAACAGGAGTTCCCCTGCACAAACTCTCTTGCCTGCCACCATGTAAGATGTGACTTTGCTCCTCCTTCGCCTTTCACCATGATTGCGAGGCCTCCCCAGCTATGTGGGACTGTGAGTTAATTAAACCTCTTTCCTTGATAAATTACCCAGTCTCGGGTATGTCTTTATTAGCGGTGTGAGAACAGACGAATACACCCGGTAACAGAAGGCTCTAGGTCACCTCCTTCTCATCCCACTCCTCAAACACTCCCTTCACCTCAGGCGTGGCATCCTGGTACTGTTGGAACACAGACACCAGGTCAGTCATGTCGCACTTGACCTCAGTGAACTCCATCTTGTCCATTCTTGCGTGTACCAATGCAGGAAGGCCTTGTGTCTGAACACGGTGGAGAACTGCTCCAAGATGGACCTGAACAGCTTCTGAACGGCTATGTTGCCAATGAAGGTGGCACTGTTCTCTGGAGAAAGACACTTTGCACCATCCAAGACTCTTTGTATCTGGATATGAAGACTGGTGTTTGACATTCATTGTCTTCAATTTTCATTAAGATGGTTGCTGTCAGGTAGATGCAGCATGAGTGTATCTCTTTGAAGGGCCTTGATATTGATGTAGTTCTGAATAGCATTTGATTCAAAAGGTAGATACATTCATCTGTTTGTAGTGGTCTTGATGGGAAAGCTCTTTGCACATTAACACGCACCATTCAGTATATTTGAATAACTGAGTTTGTATGGGTGAAATATTGAAGTAAACCTTGAAACATAAACTTGAGTGGTAATGCCATATATGCATACAATCTGGTGAGTGTGTGTATATCATACAGCACACTTATTTGGATAACAGTTAAACACTCCTACGGGAATGGTACTTCTCTCTTTCCCTCCCCACTCTCCTGTGTGTGTGTATATGTGTGTGTGTGTGTATTTGTGTGTGTGTGTGTGTGTGTGTGTGTGTGTGTGTGTGTAGCTCTCAGTGGAACTTGTTCTTAGCAGAAATAAATGTATATACTTATTCCAAGTACTACGAGGTTTCTCGTATTGCTCCTGGGACTTGGTTTACACATTGTCTTATTGCCATAAGGGACATTCAAGTTGAATTTGGAACTTTTTGCTAAAATGTTGTGGCTACCTGGGATTAAACATTGCTAGGAGGTAGAGATATATAACTCTGAAGAGTACCAGCTGGGGTACATGTTATAAGGAGTTTAATAGAGTCCTTGAACACTATCCTATGCAGAAATACCTTGGGGACATTGAAGAGTACTGGCTTCATAATGACAACATTATTACTAAAGGGAAAAATTCCACCAACACACTAACCAGAAATCTATGAGAGCGACTCACACCTAAAACCCAAGAATAGGAAGGAGAGACAAGATATGATGTTATTAAAGGAAACATCTTTTTCAGGGGTTCTAGAACCTCCATGCTTCCTGCATACAGTGTCTTCTGTGGGAAATAGGAGTGTAAGCCTTTCCCCTTTATGTGTCTATTGCAGGAAAAAGAGTGGAGGCAAAGGTTACTTTCTGCTTTTGAAGACACTGACACTGACAACAAAATCCAAACCAAATATACTCCCCCTCCAATGAAGAGAATAAGTGTATTTTATCTGAACATATAGGATGACATTAAAAAATCTTGTGATAGAGGCTTAAGGTCAGTGAGAGCCTATTGAAATCCCTTTATATAAGTGCCTATGTCTGCAAGAGTATAGAGCTACAGAAAGATACATACACACGAATGTGCACACTCAGCTCCTTCCGCTTCATTCATGCTGCTTCACACCCTGCAGACTTCTAGACTGATTCTTTGCAAAATGGGGCTTCTCAGCAACAGGACCTCTCTCTTTCCTTCCAGGCCTTAGAGACTCCAAAGAAAAATTACGTTTTCTTATAGATAGGCAAAATGATTACCACTCTCTCTCCCTTAAAGAACAAAGCTAAGCAATATCATCTGGCCAATGGCATCTGATTTGGCTAATGGTAACTGTGAAGATGACCTTAAATCTCCAGAGAGCAAAGACGGATAGTGCTTGATGATAGATACATCACAGAGAAGATGGGCCTTGACAATGTTTTATATATGCCATTCAGATTCATTGTGCATCTTTGCTGTGAGAATTCATGCTTTTCATCTAATTAGACATTTCTGGCCATTGCTTTTTCTAATAGTGCATCAGCTTCATTTTTTTCCTCCATTTCTATAAATTGCTTTAGACTTTATTAAAGCTTCTCATGCTATTTTTTTCTGTCTTAACTTCTCTTCTAAATTTTTCACCTCTTTATTTTTCTGTGCTACCTTCACTATGTTGCTTTAGCTTGGTTTTGTTCACTAATTCTTCTTCAGATATGTCTAACTTACTATTTAGTTCATCAACTATTTATGTAAAATATATATCTTTCAGCAAATATATACTTGTTTTGAGACAGGGTCTTGATCTGTCACCTAGGCTGGAGTGCAGGGGCACTATCACATGTGATTGCAACGTTGACTTCCTGAACTGAAGCCATATTCCCACCTCAGCCTCCTGAGTAGCTAGGACTACCAGCGTGCACCACCACACCTGGCTTATTTTTGTAATTTTTTTTGTAGAGATAGGGCTTTGTCAAGTTGCCCAGGCTGGTCTTGAACTCCTGAGCTTAAGCAATCCTCCTGTCTCAGCTTCCCAAAGTGCTGGGATTACAGGCATGAGCCACTGTGCTTCACCTCCGTTAAGTTCTTAGTTTAAATAACTATGCATTTTATTTCTACACTTTCCATTTAGTTCTTTAAAAAAGTATGCCCTTTTTTTTGGTCGTGGTATTGTTTCTCTTGTGAATTTCTTTCCTTCTGTAATACCTTCAATCATTCTAAACATGCTTATTTTATATTTTCTTTCAGATTATTGTTCTAGTGCCTCGGTTCCTTGGGAGGTAGGAGGTAGTGCTTGTGAATTCTGCTGTGTGTAATATCTACTGACTCCTGCCCAGGATGGATTATTTCCTTCAGTGTTTTGTAATTCCTTTTATTGTGAGCTCATTTCATGTGGGCTTGCTTACTCCTGTGAAACCACCTTGCATTCTGGATGGTGGAATGTCTCTCTAGAGTGTTTCTGTAATTGCTTCTGCCAGCCACTCCACAATATTATTAGCCAGGGACCAGTTTTTACATTAATTGCTTGGCTTGGAAGTTTCTGGGCTTTTCCAATAGGGTAATTGTAAAAACCAAATTCATATGTAGAGTAGGTCCACGGTTTCATATTCTCAAAGATTTTTAAAGAATTTTTTTCCGCAAAGAAAGACAAATGTGTTTCCGTGTCATCCTGCTCTGCTGGTTGAGAAATTTCTTTTTTTTCTGGTTTATATCCTCCCTGACCGTTCAGGCCTCCAAGGCTGTTGGCTTTATGAGGGAGTCTCATTTCCACCCCCATCTTGTGCAGCTCAAGGCTTTATCTCCTGTGGTCATTAAAACTCAAGTTCCATGGATTCTGAAGCTCTATGACTCACTCCAATTCTACGGGAAATGGAGAATCAGTAGTACACACGCTAACTTGCTTAGTTTCATTCTTTTTCTTTCTGTGATTTCCCCTTCTTTCTGTAATCTTAGTTTTGCATAAAATCTTTTTCTGTTATATTTTATCCTGAAATCCTAGGCATACTCAAAAGGCAGAGTTCCCTAGTAATTTCAGCCTGCCATCTCATCAGAATTAAGAAGCTCTTTCATCTACACTTCATGTTTTCTTCTTTGACTATAAGATTTCTTGGCTTAGCAACTGTTGACCACCCACATGTTACCTGTGGAATAAAGTCTAAATTCCCTGTCTTTGCATTTAAGGTCATCTATTATCTGGCCTCCAATTAAATATATTTTCTAGTAGTTTTAGTGAAGATTTTTACTGATCTCTGTTGAAAACCCTTATTAACAAATAAGGTGAGAGCTATGTGGTATATAAAACTGTCAGATGGACCAGCATTGTGGCATGTCCTATAGTTGAGGCATGTCAAGATAATTTTAAATCTTGATTCTGTCAATTATCTTATGTCTCTTTTAAAGTTCCCTTTAGAATTGTGTTATTGCACATTTGATCAGCATACCTACTACATCCTCATTCAAGGTACTGATACAAATGTTGACCAAAAGGAGGCTAAGAGAATAGCCCAGCACTTCAATTGCAGAGCCCTGGGCAGACTTCATTGTTTCCACTAATCATTTCGGGTATGATTGTTCAAGTAGTTTTGAATTCATTCCAAAGTTTTGAATTCTTACCACAAGTGTTTTTATTTCTTTTTGGATGCATTGTATCAATCCATGTATGACCCCACAACTTAGCACATGTCCCGGCCTCAACAGGCACTCAATGCCTGCTTCTTAATTTTAATTTTGGAGGGAACATTGGTGATTGGACTTCAAGTCATAGAAGCAATGTAAGTGGGGCAGAGCTTTGCCTTGAAGGGTTTTTGGAGCTCGTCTGTTTTCTATAGCGGGAAACAAGCAAAAACTATATGGAAGCAATTAGCACACAGGATGTGACACAAATGGGCACAAACGGAAGGGATTCAGCAATGGACAGAATGGACCAAGATATTAGTATCATAAGCTTAACAATTGTACAGTTCTGCGACTTATCCAAGGCTACATTCACCCAATAAATGATAGACCTTGAATCAGAACTTAGGTTTTATCACTTCTGATCTATCAACTCCGTATACTGTCGGGTTTAGTATCATACTTAACATGAAATAGAATGTGGGTCCCACCTGAACTATGTTTTCCATCCATTTTTAAGCCAAGCTTGCTGTTCACTCTCTGGTTTTGCTGGGCACATACAAAAAATGCTCTTCCCAGCCTCCCATGCAGGTAGGGTGGTCACATGACTGATGTGCACTGCTCGCAGGCCTGGGCCACAAAAACATTCCACATGCCATCATCTCTCTTCTTTCCCCATTAACTGCTGACTTCCTAGAACTGCAAAGAACAAGAGAAGAGGGAAGCCACTAAAGAGAAGAAATTAGATTTCCTTAATGACACATGGAAGGCAGTCTGTCAATCAGGATCACTTCACGTGACTTCAAGTCAGCGAGAAATAAACTTCCATTGTCTTAAGCCACTGAGATTTTGGAGGCTCTTTGTTGAGGCAGGCAAATATCCTAGCAAATGCGCCTTTAAACTAGGGCCTAAAATTGGAGTGCAAGAGTAACAATCAAATGGCATAATTTTATTCTCAAGTCACCAATTAAATGATGTCCACCAAGTTCTTTACTGATAATATGGATTTAGAAATTGGCATTCCCATACCATTTAAGGGAAATGCCAGCACTCCAAGAACATTTAAAATAAAATAATATTCAAGGATGTCACAGACTCAGTGTTATCTTTATGTCAGCAATGTATTTTGAATGAAATGGTGAAATAGGGGTACCTCTCAATGAATTCAAAACTACTCAAACAATCATACCTAAAACAATTTGTGGACACAATCAAGTATGCTGAGGGCTCTGCAATTGAATTGTTGGTCTATTCTCTTAGCCTCATTTAGGTCAACATTCGAATCAGTGTCTTGAATGAGGAAGTAGTAGGTATGCTGATCAAATACGCAATGACACAAGTCTGGAGGGGATTTTGGAAAAAGGCATAAGATAGATGACAGAATCAAGATTTAAAATTATCTTGACACACTGCAATGCGGGGCCAAGACTAACAACACAAAATGTAATAAGGATAAATGCGAAGTCTTATTTTTAGGTCCAAAAAAGAATTATAGGGATACAGGATGGAGAACATGTAACTTGGCAGCAATTGATGTGAAAAGGCCCTGGGGGTCTTGTTTGACCAAAAGCTTCGTGTGAGCCAACAGTATGATATGGCTCCACAAACTTAGACTGCATTAATGGAAGCATTGTGTGATGATCGTGAGAAGCGTTAGGCTCTGTGCTCCTCAGATGGAATCTGGGATATTATTTTTAAATTCTGTGTACATTGGAACAGTGACAAACTAGAGACTATACAGAGGAGGTGACGAGGATTGTGAATAAAGATGTCTCCTGCTTCTGCACCCAAAGCATACTGCTGGTAACCTTTTTCATGCCGCGTCACTCCTCCAGCTTTGTACATTCTTTGGTCTGTCTTCTCCACTAGACTGCAAGCTCATTAGCACAGGGATTATAATAGTAATACAACAACAATGGTTAGAGTTAGCATTTATCAGATTCTTACTGTGTGCAAGGAACTTCTCTAAATACTTTACGTGTATATCTTATTCAATCTTCACAGCAATTTTATAAAATTATTCTACTACTAGAGTCCCTATTTTATGGATGAATTGAGGCATAGTGAGGTTAGGTACCTTAGTAAATCTGGGGGTCAGGGCACAAAAGTCCAGGCATTTGGACTCTAGGACTGATACTCTTACCCCACACACTATCTTTCCAATTAAGCTTTGTATTATTTGTCCATTCTCACTGTTATAAGGACACACCTGAGACTGGGTAATTTATAAAGGAAATAGGTTTAATTAACTCACAGTTCCACAGGGCCAGGGAGTCCTCAAAAAGCGTACAATTATGGTGGAAGGGGAAGCAAACACATCCTTCTTCACATGGCAGCAGCAGGGAGAAGTGCAGAGTGAAGAGAGGGAAAAGCCCCTTATAAAACGATTGGATCTCATGATAACTCACTCATTATCACAAGACCAGCACGCAGGTAACCGCCCCCATCCTTCAGTTACCTCCCACCAGGTCCCTCCCATGACACATGGGGATTATGGGACTACAGTTCAAGATGAGATTTGGGTGGGGACATAGCCAAACCATACCAGCTCTGAAACTCTCCAATCTCGAGCACTCAATTCATGTTCAATAGTTTTAATGGGGTTGAGGCAATTAACACATCAAAGCAAAGCTATAGAAAGAAACAGAGGCTGGGTGCGGTGGCTCATGTCTGTAATCCCAACACTTTGGGAGGCTGACGTAGGTGGATCACGAGGTCAGGAGTTCAAGACCAGCCTGGCCAACATGATAAAACCCCGTCTCTACTAAAAATACAAAAATTAGCTGGGTGTGGTGGCGGGCACTTGTAATCACAGCTACTCTGGAGGCTGAAGCACGAGAATCATTTGAATGCCAGAGATGGAAGTTGTAGTGAGCCCAGATTACACCATTGAACTCCAGCCTGGGTGACAGGACAAGACTCTGTCTCAAAAAAAAAAAAAAAGAACCAGAGAGGCAGAGTTACTCCCTGAATAGTACAGGGGGTTGGTCTAGTGCCCAGTGAATATTTTTTTTAAAAAGATATAGATCCATGAAGTTTTGACACAGCTGGGTACCTATGCTAGTAGTCACTTGCGCAATAATAATCTGATACTTTTACAGTTAGTTTTTTATTTTCAAAAGCTATATTTAAACACCTGGATGTCCTTCAATCCTCAAAATCACCTTGTGAATTAAAGGTGACAAGTTAAGAGATGAGGAAACAAACCCTGAAACTTTATGTTTATTCATCCATCAGTGTATTTATTCAGCAAACATTCATTAAGTGCCTACTATCTTCCAGTCACTACATCAAGATCACAAGAACTTTGTAAGGTGGTGGTGTTATTATCTTCATTCCACAGTTAAGGAAATAGAAGTCCTGAAGACTGCAGTAGCGCTAGCACTATGAAATACTGATACCCATACACCCACACACACATATTTGTGATGTATGTCTTGGTCCCACATTACATACATTTTTCTCTTTCAAAGGATGGAACTGGAACAGTCATTTTCTTGCTGCCTCATTGTTAAATTTCAAAGATCTGTGTGCTAGAAAAGGGCTTAAGTGACATCTAATTGGTAGTTGAGTAGTAATTGAGTTCTTGGTTCCCCAGGTGATGTTCTTACCATGAGATAGGCTATGTGAAAAAAAACTCAAAGTGACATTCATGCAAAAGAAGGCCATTCCTAACAGTAAGGATGAAAATGGAAATAAAATGTCTATTAGTAAATGAGATCACCCTTGGAGAATGCTTTGAGATCTTTGGGGAAATGTGGTTGGGATGGGGGGAGCATGCTGGGACACCTTCCCTCTGTGGGCTCCAGACATTCCAGGCTCCCAGCTTCCCAGCTGTGGAATGTCTTGGAATGTGCTCGAAGCCCTGTGGGCTTTGAGGCCTGCGAGCAGTAGAGTTCTGCTAGCAGGGGCTGGTTGGGGCCCACCTGGGATCTCTGGTGTGGTTCAGCAGCCCCCCGGGTTGGAAGGTGAAAAAACTAATAGGAAATGCAGAACTTGTCACTGCAGGCTGCCCTGAGAGCAGAGGTCAGCCTGGAGATTAAAGGAGAAACAGCGATTCCTCTGCCCTTCTTACCAGTATGGAACATCTTAGCATAATTTCCCACAAAGACTGTCCAAATGCCTTCCCTTAGCCCTGCCTCCACTGAAAGTGAGCAGTGTAACACCTACCCTGCTTTCTTGTAAATGAGCATCATCTCCCTGAGCCGTGTTCTGTTTCTTTAAGGTTAGGACTGCAGAGAGATTGTGGGACGTGGCAAGGAAGAGTGATGAGTATTGGTAGCGGAAACAGGGTTCTTCTAGGTCTGGAGGCTCCTGGAAACCCTTCCTCCCTACCTCTCTGCCCTAGTTTGTAAAGACACAAAAGCTAGCTCTTTACAGCAGCCTTTTAAAGTCAATCTAAGATCTCCCAAGAAGGGTTTTAATATTCATAGGAAAAGATTTTTGTCTCTCTCCTGGGGAGGCCTTAGGGACTTCCACATTTCCCAGCACTTCTTAGAAGAAAGCAAGGGGGTGGGGAAGATGACTGCTTTGAGTTCAGTTGGCAGGACCTTGGGGATCAGCCCCCTTGGCCCTGGCTTGGTTCTTCCATGAAGAAGCATCTTCAGCTTTCATTGCCAGAGGGTGTTTTGCTTCTATCGAGGGGAGGAGAAGATAGGAGAGGAAATAAAAGCACAAAAATGAAAAACAAAGAATTCCTGAAGGTCTGATAAGCACTTCAACTATGCACCAAAACATAAATATTTGGCCAAATTAGTAACTCCAAACGCTTTATATTTCTAACATTGAGCCTCAGTTTTGTTATACTTTGAAGTTTTTCAGCTCTTCACGATCCTGAGCAAATCTAAGGGGGGTGGGAATTGGAGTTCATTTCCTTCTCTGAGAGTTCAGCAAATACTGATATTCTTTTCTCTGATGCTTGGGCAAGTGATCTTGCTGTTTTGTTGACCATCTCTTTCGAAGTGGAGATGTTCTCTGTGCCATGACTCAACTTAGCGTTTTGTCAATGAACATGAAATAAGCAGCATGTGCTGGATAATATTAGCTTGGAACTAATCAGAAAAGTGTTACTGGTTATTAAAATACTTTCATCCTGATATAATCTGTGACAGTGTCTGTAGTCTAATTCCTGTCCGCTTTGTCGAATTCACCTTTTGAGAATTGCATGTTTTTACTTGTGGAGTTTCTCAGAAATATAAGACTTAAATCTAGTTTATTTGCACACTCACATAGCAGAAATTGCTTGTTCCCCCGGGAAGAAGAATTCACGTGTAAAGTTGAGATCTATTGTAGTATGATCGTCGAGCAGTTGGTTAATTTCTTCACTGAAGTCCTCTGATAAATTCAGTGAAAAATAGCCAATCAGATCAGCTGTTTGTGATCATTTTAAAAATAAGTGGGCTGTGTTAAGGTCTGGCTGACAGTGGATCCCTCTCTTCCTGCAGCAGCCATGGTTGAGGGGAAGACCAAGGAGAGAAGATGCAAGAACAGGACCTCACATTTAAGCCCTTGGCCAATGGGAAACCTTCTCTAGTAGCAGCTTGTAGTAATGAGACAGATTTTTATTAAAGCAGACAATGGGTGGTGTTACACAGAACTGTCACTTTTCTAGGGGAGGTAAAGTGGCTGAGGAAATATTCAAGCCTGCTCTCAGGCCTGAAATCTTTTGACTTCATTCCCAGGAAGCAAGACCAGGGCCTACCTCCAGATGTCTCTGATGGGATTTAATGTGCAGCTTGAAATACAGGTTGGTTATTTAATGAAGAAAACCAGAAGTCTTGCCTCTCTAAAGTTGGTTTTAAATATTTATTCTTTTCTATCAATCAGGAAATTGTGTGTGTGTGTGCACGCACGCACGTGCACCTTGAGAGAGAAGAGGAAGAGAGAGAGAGAGGGATGAGGGAGAAAGAATGAAAGAGAGAGCAAGATTAATTTCATAATTTTATGTATGAAATGTTGGACATATTGGAAGCAGAGGAGGTAATGTCACGTATTTGAACGTTTACCCTGAATTCCTCCAGAAGCCAAGAAAAATCAAAATAAGGTAGTTAAAGTAAGTTTACTGGAGCAATATTCTTCACCGAGCACTGGGAGAGTCGGCTTGGTTACTGTGATAAGTATCTGTAAGTCATTCCCTAAAGGAGCCTCATCCTTTCCTTGGCTATACCCTTTGTTTGTGCTCTTCCTTGAAGAAACTTGGGAGGTTTTTCTCTCTTTGCTCTTGAAAGGGCAGCTGAAATGTCTCTTCCTCCAGGAAGCCTTTCCTGGACTCGCACAGAACTTTACCTGCATGTCTTTCTGGTACGTATTTAATTGTATCATAGTAACTTATGATAGTAAATGGTATCGTAGTAATTTATGTTTACATTTCTCTAATCACATTTCTCTAATCTCTTCTACTGATTTATAAGCTCCACAAAGGCAAGATTTAGGCTAGATTCCACTTTGTACCTCCATATGGATTTTAGCCTAGTACCTTGCACATTATAGGCACACAAAAAGTGTGTGTTTAATTAATAAAATAAATCCATCCAAAGCCAGATCTACTGCAGAGCAGTAACCTATAACCTAAGTGTTCTTAGCAGAGAAGATAAAATTAAAACTCCATTTAAAAAATTAATGAAATGAATACCTCCCTTATTTTCTCAATTGTAATTCAGTATCAGGCACCTTAAATTTGGTCAGAATTGGTTAAGTAGTTTAGAGTTTAATGGTTTAAGCAAACATTTTTCTTTTTCTTCCTTTTTCTTTCTTTGGAACGGATGAAACTTTGCTGGACAAAAAGGAAAAATATCTGGGTGGGAGAAATTGGGTGGGGCCAGTTAAGCCTGCATTCCGCTACTGGATTTAGTTGAAAATATCAAGCTGTTTTCAAGAATTCTGGATTAAACTCCCTCCCTCGCACTGTATTCAGGGATGCCTTCCTTGAAGAATTGAAAGCAGAAAGACTTGGGTGCTGAGAGTTAAGCTGAACAAAAGGTAACTATTTTAAATCAAAACATCTGCTAGAGAGGTGAATTTAACTTAAATTCCAAGGGGCAATTGCCATTCAGCTCTTACCTTGTGGACCTATCTTCTCTGATAAGTTTTCCCGGGCTACATAAATAAAAGTTGGGGAGGAAGTGTCCTTTTGCTATACATTAGAAATAGCAACTTAAAATATACTTTATCTTCTTTTAATGTCCCAGAAGTTATGCCTTTCATCTCCCAATTGTTTTTTATAATACGTGGTGTGATGTGGCTTTAACAGATAAGCAATTCTTGTTCTTTTTGCTTAGCATCCAAGAATTTTGGAAGATTTTGAGAACCTTTTTGTTGTGGTATTTATTTCTCAATTCGTGATGTATGGTGTTATCTACCATGGTTGTGTGGGTTGACAAAGCAACTGGTATTAGTTCATGATTGAAGAGAACCTATGGGGAAGGTGGTAGGAAAAGCTTAGCTGGAATCTCCAGAAATGGTGCCTTCAGGGCTCAAAGCTTGAACTCTGTCATATGAATGCTCTCCCATGCTACGTTCTGAATGTTTGTGTCTCTCCCAAAATTCATATGTTGAAATCCTAACTCCAAGATGATAATATTAGAAGATGATGCCTTTGAGAGGTGACTAGATCATAAGGGCCGATTCCCTCATGAATGGGAATAGACTGATGAGAGACTCTTTGTTCCCTTCTCCCCATGAGAACACAGCAAGAAGGCACTGGCTATAAACCAGAAAGCAGACCTGCACCAGATCCCAAATCTGCCTTGATCTTTGCTTGCTAGCCTCCAGAGCTGTAAGAAACACATTTTTGTTGGCTGTAAGTCACCTGGTTTATGGTACTTTGTTGTGGTGGTCCAAATGGTCTAAGACAAAAAATTAGTACCAAGAAGTAGGGGTGCTGCTGTATTAAATACGTAAAATGTGGAAACAGCTTTGGAACTGGATAATGAGTAGAGGCTGGAAGAATCTTGAGGTGCATGCTAGAAAAAGCCTACCTTGTGGTGAACTAACCATTAAGGGCAATATTGCTGAGGGCCCAGGAAGAAAAAAAGAGAGCTGTAGAGAAAAATCTCCATCTTTTTAGAGAACACCTAAGTGGTCGTGAACAGAAAATGTTAGTAGAAATATAGATGGTAAAGGCTATTCTGATGAGGCCATTCAGATGGAAAGGAGGAATATGTTATTGAAAATGGAAGAGAAGGCAATTCTGTTTTTAAAGGGGCAAAGAATCTGGCTGCTTTATGTTCTTGTCCTAGTGTTTTGTGGAAGGTAGAACTCATGAGAGATGAAATTAAGTATTTAGCTGAAACTATTTCTAAGCAAAGTGTTGAAGGTGTAGTGTGGTTTCTCTTGCTGCTCATAGTAAAACACAAGAAAAGAGAAATGATTTTAAGGTGGAATTGTTAATTAAAAGGAATGCAGAGCTTAAAATTTTAGAAGATTCTCAGTCTAGTCACATTGAAAAAAATATGAGAAAACTTGTTTGGGAGAGAACAAGGGTGCAGCCAAACAATTATTTGATAAGAAGGTTAGTATAGAGTGTCATCTCAATGGAAGCCAGGTGTTATTAATCAAGGTAATTGGAAGATTTGTCATCTCAGTCCTGGAATCAAACATACAAGAAGTGACTCAAGGATGCAGAGCAAGGAATAGTCTTTGAGAAAGAAGGCAGAAGAGTGAGGTAAAGTGCAGATTTGGAATGACCCAGCCTCAGAGGACGTTTCATACGTAGGGTCAAGATGCACCTGGAGCCAGGAACCCAGGTGCTCATTCTAACAATGTGAAAGAATTCTGTTTCACAAACCCTAGAGGGAGTTTTTCAAAGTTCCAGAAAACAGCAGTAAGACTGAGTGATGCCAAGGAAGGGTGGACTACATATTTCTGTAATTTAATTTAAATGAAACCCAGGACCTATTGTCGAGACAATAGAAGAAGGACTCAGGAAGCATTCTGGAGATTACTGGGGCTTCCCTTCCCATCATAGGTCCTGGAGTGCAGAACAATATCAAAGGAAGGCCATCACTGCCCAGAGCAGCCTTATATCAGGGGCTCCACTCCCTACACTCTATCACTACGCCCCTTGGCTGCCCCAGGGCCAGCTCAGGTAGCTCCAGTGCAGTATGCTCTGTACCCAGCAAAGCCATGGGGGCATGGCCGCCACCACCTGGATTTCAGAGAATGCTCTGAAAAGTCGTAGGCCCAGGTGGACAAATGCCACAAAGGTGGGGCCACCATAGAGAGCCCCCACTAAGGCAATACCCAGGGGAACCATGAGAGTGGGGCCATCCCTGAGACCACAGACCAGTAGAGCCCCTAGCATGTGATTCTCATCTAAGAGAACTGCAGGCTCCCAACTCCAGTCAGAGACAGCTGTGGCAGAGGCTACACCCAGCAAATCTATTCTGGCAGGGCTGCCCAAGGCCATGAAGGCAGGCAAAGCTGCAGAGGTGGGACTGCCTTCCCAGTGGGTCTGCAAGGCAGGACCTCTGCCTCAGCATCTAGAGAGTGGAACACTGAGCCAAAATGATTATGCTTGAGCATTAAGATTTTGGACTTGCTCAGAACTTGCCACTTCTTTCTTCACTATTTCTCCATCTTGGAATGGGAATATCTAACCTATGCCTGTCCCATTATTTTATTTTGGAAGCACTTAATGTGTTTAATTTCAGAGGTTCACAGCTCAGGATGAATAGTACCTGGGGTCTCACCCATATCTAATTTATATGACATTTAGATGAGACTCTGGACTTCAGACTTTCAAATTGATGCTGGACTAAGTTAAAACTTCAGAGCTCTTGAGATGAAATAAACATATTTTGCATGCAAGAAGGACATGAGGCCAGGCACACTGGCTCATGCCTGTAATCCCAGAACTTGGGAAGCTGAGGTGGGTATATCACCTGAGGTCAGGAGTTCGAGACCAGCCTGGCCAACATGATGAAACCATTGCATTCCAGCTTGGTAACAAGAGTAAAACTCCATCTCAAAAAAAAAAAAAAACAACAACAAAACAAAAACAAGAAGGTTATGAATTTGGGTAGAGGCAGGGGTGAAATGCTATGGTCTGAATGTTTGTTTCTCCCCTAAACTTCATGTTGAAATCCTAGCCCTCCAGGTGATGGTATTATGAGGTACTGCCTTTGGGAGGTGATTAGGTCAACAGGGCAGTCCTCATGAATGGGATTAATGTCCTCATCAAAAAGACTGGAGAGAGACCTCACTCCTTTCACCATGTGGGGCACAGCAAGAAGACACTGTCTATAGGCAGAAAGCAGACCCTCACCAGACGCTGAATCTGCCCTGAGCTTGGACTTCCTGACCTCGGGAACTGTGAGAAATAAATTTTCGTTATTTAGAAGCCACCCAGTTTATGGCACTTTGCTGTGGTAGCTTGAATGAAATAATACACCACAGTTTGGACGTTTTGGAAAGAGGAATCTAGTGAGAAATAATATTTCAAGGACTGGATATTAGTCTAATGAGGCCCAATAAATGAAAAGTGAAGAGGGGCTGCTTTGTCTTCACAAATACAAAGGAATACCTCTCAGCCCTGGAACCAAATATAGAAGAAGTGACTCAAGGATGCAGAGCAAGGATTGGGTCTTTAAGAAGTAAGGCCAGGGGCTGGGCGAGGTGGCTTACACCTGTAATCCCAGCACTTTGAGAGGCCAAGGCAGGCAGATCACCTGAGGTCAGGAGTTCAAGACCAGCCTGGCCAACATGGTGAAACCCTGTCTCTACTAAAAATACAAAATTATCTGGGTGTGGTGGTGCATGCCTGTAATCCCAGCTACATGGGTGGGAGGCTGAGGCCGGAGAATTGCTTGAACCCAGGAGGCAGAGGTTGCAGTGAGCGAAGAATGCGCCATTGCACACTAGCCTGGGCAAAAAGAGCAAAACTGTCTCAAAAAAAAAAAAAAAAGAAAAAAGAAAAAAAAAAAGCAAGGCCGGAAGAGTGAGGTAAGGCGTGGAATAATCCAGCCTCAGAGGATGCTTGATGTGTAAGGTCAAGATGCACCTGCAGCCAGGGACCCAGGTTCTCATTCTAACATCATGAAGGAATTCTGTTTCGCCAACCTCAGGGAGTTTTTCAAGGTTCTAGAAAACAGCAGTAAGGTTCAGTGATGCCAAGGAAGGGTGGATTACATTTCTGTAATTTAATTTAAAGAACTGATGTAGGTTTCTCAGGGATACAGAAAAGAGGTTCTTACTCTCACAGAAAGAGCTGGTTCTCGAATCGCTTTAGGGAATGCAGTTCTCAGTAAAGAGAAGCCTTCTATAAGGGAAACCTAGAAACTTCAGGGAGGGCTCCCAGAGAGCTGCTGGGCTGGTGTGGGTGTCTGAATTTGAAAGAGTGGCCTCATGACACCCAGATTTCCAAGGCATGGACCAGCTGTCTTGGGGGACAAGTTGGAAAGTTGATATGGCAAGTGTTAAACAAACAAACAACAGCGAAAACCCCTGAAAACTAGATTCAGTTGCTGCTTCAGGAAGGCACTGCCATTTCTGGGGTGACCCGAAGACCTGCTTGCCAACAGGAGCAAAGAACCCCCTTTCCCTTCCTCCATCCAGGCTTGTGGTGTCTCTCTCTCTCTCTCTCTCTCCCTCTCTCTCTCTCTCTCTCTAGTGCTCCCTACTGGCAGAGCCTAACGGTGTCAGCTGACCAAGCAGAAAGGTGCTGTGCTGAGTCCTAGCCTCAGTGAAATACAGGAACGTGCATCTGGAGTTGCAAAGTCACAACTTTATAAGTGGCACGCTCTCCTTCTAGCGTCCTGGGAAGACCTATGTCTCTTTCCTAGTAGAACCATGTTATTACTGATAGCAGCTAGAATTGTAGTTGAGCCCTTTCCAGGCACCTTCTCTTGGGAGAAACATACCTATCTTCTGCAGACTTTAAAAAATCCTGCCATCTCAAAAGCTGAGGCACACGTTTGACTATGTTTATCCTTTCCATTCCTAGCTATTAACAGAAAAAAAAAATCTACTTTCACTTTCTTCTGAAACACAAGTCAAGAGCATGTCACTAAACTTTCTAGCAAATACCTGATAGTTGAAGTTTCTCATCACCACCATATAAAATATATATTCAATGACCAATTCTATACCTTACTTCTATACTGGTTTTTAAAAATCTGTCAGAAGTACATGATTAATTTCCTCCTTCTGGTGGCCTATACCAAAGTTCCAGAGCAAGTCACTTACGGTTTTCTCTGACTCACTTCTCCCTAGTGTTCCTGTTCTTAGGTTACTCAAGTGAATATCTTATAAACATATCATACCATTCAGCCTCCCCTTATTATGGCCTGTCATTTGGGAATATGGCATGCTTCTCCATCACTGTATTTTAATCTGAAGTCCCTTCCCACCACGTCTCAAAAAAATCACATTATGGTGTAAGCTCAAGCTTGCTTCATTTACAATGCACACTGATTGAGACATACAGATAGTAAATGCTCAGTCAATGACAGCTATTATTAGTATAATGGATTTGAGGCTATTAGTATCATTTCTGTCTCCTCTCTGCCTCCTAATATTTTGGGGTCACAAATCCCCAGGCATTTCCCATACGTTTATTCATATTCTCATTTTATATTTGTTGTCTTCCATAGGAACCACGTTCATAGGTTTATCAAGGTGATTGTCCTTTCTTCCTTAAAGTTTTTCAGTTGGGTCACCCAGACTCTGGTCAAATATCCTTCCCTCACCAAGAATACATCATTCATCCCAGTACCTAGAACCATGGCTTTGTCTTATAAATCTCACTTCTCTTTACCATCTTTTTTATTTTGAGACAGAGTCTCACTCTGTTGTCCAGGCTGGAGTGCAGTGGCGCAGTCTTGGCTCACTGCAACCTCCGCCTCCCAGGTTCAAGTGATTCACCTGCCTCAGTCTCCCAAATAGCTGAGACTACAGGCACATGCCACCATGCCTGGCTAATTTTTTGTATTTTTAGTAGAGATGGAGTTTCACTGTGTTAGCCAGGATGGTCTTAATCTCCTGACCTCGTGCCTGCCTCGGCCTCCCAAAGTGCTGGGATCACAGGCATAAGCCACCACGCCCAGCCTTTTACCATCTTTTTAATTGTACATTTAACCTACAGATCTTTCTTTCTCTTCAAAGTCTCTATTGTTGGTAGAGAAAATTATTATATAAGTTTATCATCTAGGGCTGGGCGTGGTGGCTCACAACTGTAGTTCCAGCACTTCAGGAGGCCAAAGCAGTGAATTGCTTGAGCTCTGGAGTTCGAGACAAGCCTGGGCAACATGGCGAAACCCAGTCTCTACCAAAAATACAAAAAACTGGGCAGGCATGGTGGTGTGCATCTACGGTCCCAGCTACTCAGGAGGCTGAGGTGGAATGATTGCTTGAGCCCATGAGATGGAGGTTGCAGTCAGTGAGCCGAGCTCATGCCACTGCGCTCCAGCCCAGGTGACAGAGTGATACCCCCATCTCAAAAAAAAGTTTATCATCTACACTCTTCAGTCCTTTGATTCCTCACCCAAGCCATAGTCTCTTTTCAGATAACGTCATTCATGTAGTATTTTAGCTCAAGATATACTGGGAGGAGATTTCCAGGAGTAAGTTAATAAGGATCTTCAAGCGGCAAAAGAATCAGGAAGATCAGACCTGAGAGCTTAATGGAATAGCTTTCAAGAGCATGATGAATCATCTTGGATATGCGACTTGGACAGAATGCTTATTTCGTATAGGCTAAATAGAGAGTATTTAGCCTGTCATAAAAGGAAGCTTTCTGCCTGATGCCAAAGAAGTCTGCTAGTCAAAATAACCAGTCCAATAATTTTCAAATTAATTATTTTTCATTTTGTGTTTGCATTTGTATATCCAGTCCAAGATTCTCAAAGGAATAAGTTATGATTTTAGTATACAAAAGTTTAGCTTCTTCTCATGACTACCCTAAACCATCCAAATTATAAAAATGAAACTATATATTGTGCAGTGATACCTTCATAAATCTCTTTCCAAGTGCCAGAAAATAGGCATCATGAGTGGGGAATTTCATATGTGTCCATGCATGTACAGAGTTCAGGCTCTAGGAGATAAATGTGTCAAGAATGCATAACCACAGCCAAGTAATTATGCAACTTCTATTTCTGCCAATAAATTTTGAACCTGATATATGTCAGATCAGACTATAAATCTAGTCTTTGCACCCATTATCAAAAATACACTTTTCAGGCCGGGCGCAGTGCTCACGCCTGTAATTGCAGTGCTTTGAGAGGCCAAGGCAGGCAGATCACTGGAGGTGAGGAGTTCGAGACCAGCCTGGCCAACATGGTGAAACCCCATCTCTGCTAAAAAATACAAAAATTAGCCGGGCATGGTGGCAAGTGCCTATAAGCCCAGCTACTCTGGAGGCTGAGACAGGAGAAGCACTTGAACTCGGGAGGCGGAGGTTGCAGTGAGCCAAGATCGCACCACTGTACTCCAGCCTGGGCAACAGAACAAGACTCGGTATCAAAAAAACAAACCAAAAAAACACACTTTTCAGTGTTGAATGTATTATTTTCGGACAGAAGATAATTAATGGACTCCTATATTGGGTCCATGCTGCAAAGTCTGCTGGGCCTTGGGATGGAGTGGGAGCCTGCCTAGAGAAAAAAGACAAGACTCAGCTCTGAAAAGAGAACTGAAATGAAGGATCCAGAAATTGTGATGATTTGATAAACCTTGGGCCTAACTTCTCATGTAAACAAATAATGAGAGCAGGCATCTTAATTTTTATGGAAAAAAAAATGGTGTATCATCTCATTTATTAAAAAAGTGAGATGAAATTGTTCTGAGGGAATGAATTCCCAGGATTCTCCACCCTGTGTATGCCTCACCTGTGCCAGGTGCCACCAATCACCAACTCTAAGTTTGTAAGGCCGGGGCAATGCATCTCAGTCCTGGAAAATTACTTGGGGAGTTTTGAAAAATACTGACATCCAGCTCCACCCAAGAAATGTTAGTTTAACTGGACTGGGATGCAGCCTAGGCATTGCTAGTTTTCTTAAAGCACGCCAGGTAAGAAGCACTGGTCTAGGCCAACTGCCCTGCAAGGGACTATGACAAAGTATTTCTGCAGAGATGCAAACAGGATAACAGTAGGGCCTCTTCCCTATTCTTATTGCCCTTTCTCCTTCATGTTCTTTATTCTCCTGCCTTGTAGCACTGGTCCTTGATTATGAATTGTCTTGTATCTATTGTCTATAATTTAATCCTTCTGATTCCAAGATGCCTGCTGGTCCCTCCCCGGCCTGCTCTGACTCCAGAAATTTGTATTTTCTTCTATTTGCCCTCTCAGTTGCAAACTCTGGCTTTGCAAGCTCCCCTATCTGCATTGACTTGAAGCAGGCATCTGATTCAGCCCTCTCAGTTGGATTCTGACTTCCAGTCCCTTCTCTCTGGCAGGAGGCTAGGGACATCTCCGCAGGCAGCCCCTGAGCATATTTGTTCAACATGTAACTTCTGTGCGATGAGATGAAGTCCCAGCCTGTCCATCTAGATAACAATCTTTTTGTCATAGGATGAGACTGGCCTGGGTTTGAATCCTGGGTGAGGAAGTCACAACAGAGAGAGAGAGAAAGCCTAGGTGACTAGGAGATAGGCTTCTGAGCTAGGGCCCGAGATATGGAAAGGAGAGACTTTATAAAGGGAAGGGAGAAGAGAAATGAATGATGAGTAAGACCATCTTCATTAGTTAAACCTAAGGGTGTATTATAAATATCAGCATTGGCCACTGTTGCTTATAAATTGCTGCTGTCATTTAAAACATTCTGTATCATGTCTTCTTCATGACTTTTTAATACCACCCTTATCTCAAGGTACAAGTAGAAAAGAAAATGTCTGTAAAATAATACATATGCTCTCATTTTCAACCATTCAAACATTAAAAGTAAACCTAAAACCCTCTGCTGATATCCATGTATAATCCCTGTTGGCTCCCAGAGGTACTTCTGTTTCTGTGTAGTCCTTCTAACTGTTTCACATACCAAAAAATGCATGTATGTTATTGCTTCATGTCTGTTTTATATAACTGGAATAAGACCACATATGTCATTATGAAACTTTTTTTCACTCAGCAGTCTATAATGGAGCTCTTTCATTTCACCACTTATAGATCTCGTTCTACTCAACTACTAAATGCTAACTATGGACAATTAAGCTGTTTCCAATGTATACAATTATAAACAATTGTATAAATACAATGTATAGCTTATATGTGTGTGTGAAGGTTTCTTTACAGAAGATTAGGAAACGCAAAATTGTTAGGCAATAGAGTATATGAATTTTTATTTTAAATAGGTATTGTCAATTTATACCTCACCCTAGGAATGCAAGAGAATACCATTTTACCATACTCAACACTATTACATATTTTACTTTATTATTATTATTTTTAGATGGAGTCTCACTCTGTCACCCAGGCTGGAGTGCAGTGGCCCAATCTGGGCTCACTGCAACCTCTGCCTCCCAGGTTCAAACGATTCTTCTGCCTTAGACTTCTGAGTAGCTGGGATTACAGGTGCCCACCACCACTCCTGCCTAATTTTTGTATTTTTAGTAAAGACGGTATTTCACCATGTTGGCCAGGCTGGTCTTGAACTTCTGACCTCAAGTGATCTGCCTGCCTCAGCCTCCCAAAGTGCTAGGATTATAGGCATGAGCCACCATGCCCAGTCACATATTTTAAATTTTGCTGATTTGGAATGGTATTTCTTTGTTTGGGTTTAAGTATTTTTTCACTACTGGTGTAGTGAAAATATGTTTCATTATTGTTTCAATTTGCTTTTCATTGATTACAAGTAAGATTGACCATCTTTGTGTATGCCTACTATTATTTAGTTTTACTCCTCTGTGAATTCACTTTCCATATTCTTTGCCCATTTTTCTATTAGGTGGCTTAATTATCTTCTTATTGATATAGGAGTGATTTATAGGTTATGGATTTCCTTTAGGGCTCAATTCACATTGCAGTCTACTTGAATAGCTCCCCCCGGTGGTGTGCAGTACACAGCCTGCACAGATGTAACTGACACTCAGCTTTTGTTTGTGATAAATATGTAATTATATTATCCTAATTCTGTCTCTTGGGTCTTTAAATTTTACTTGTGTTATTTTTCACAGTGTAGAAGTTGTTCTTATAGTCACATTTATTGGTCTTTTCCTTTGTGTTGTTTGCCTTCTGAGTCTTGTTCAAAATAATCTTTTCTACCCAAAGTAAAACATTTTCCATATTTCCTCTGATATTTTTATAGTTTTACTTTTTATGCTTATATATTTAATCTATCTGGAAACGACTGGTGGATGATGTGAGGTAGGGATCTAAACATTATCTTTGTCCAAATGGATAACCAATAATACCATCAAATTATTGGAGAGACATCCAAAAGACATCCCTTATCTAAAATGCTACCTCTATCATATGCCATTTTTTCCTATATTCATAGGTCCATTTTGAGGCTCTGTATTCTGTTCTTACTATTAAAATTGTATTTGGAGAAATTATTCATTTAGCTACACTAGTCATGGGTTATCACAATCTATTAGTAAGTGAGAGGTTGGGTTTAAATCTACTCTATATTGAGATTAGTTCATAGTATATAATAAATTATATGGAGTTCTCACTTCTGACAGGAGGCTCAGTCAATCTAAATAATCCTTTTGTTATCTTTATAAAGCTCCCTCATTGAAGACCTCTCTCTAGATACTGTTATAAATATATAATTAGACCTGGTGGATCCTGCATGATTCTTAGACACAGATATTGGTGTCCAGTGAAGCAGCCAACTTGTTTTTATTTCTTCCTGAATATTATTATGACTTGAAACTCATAACTTGATTCATAGTGTATTAATAAAATTAATTCGTGTACCTTTTAAGTGAACTGATAATTTAGAACAAGAATCCAAAACATAAATTTGAGCTTTTTCATGGGCCTGTGAGAACCTTAAATGCCATCTGATAGCAAAGTCTGACAAATAGTAGTCAGTGAATAAATATATGCAGATTGAATGAAAGCAGTACTATTTTTAACTTGAAAATCACCACTTATGCTCTTTTTTCTAGGCATTTACTGATTTGCTTCATTCAGAGAGGCCATTTTGCTCTTGCTGTTTTAAGATATATGGTATTAGAACTTGGCATGAAGCACTTTCTTTGCCAGGAAACTTTGAGTCAATTTAATTTTTTCTTTGGGCTTTAAAAAAAAAAAAAAAACACCTAAGACATTTAGTTGTTTAGTTATTGGCTATCAAATAAACTCCTGAAGCATAAATATTATTTTCCATATTGGCTTTCCATATGGTGCAACTGAATGAAAACTGCACTTACTTTACTCTCCCTTCTCTCTGGAGAGCACTGCCTATGTAGAATAGAATGAGAATGACTACCTCCGGAGTTGTGCAGGGCACAGTACTGTTCTCCTTCCACCTCCCACTTCCGTTCTCTGTGCTTCTCTATTCAAAAAGATCCTCCTGGCTCTGCCTTTAGATAGATCCTGCTCTCTATCCTGTATCTTGGCTGTTGATGCCTACGATTTGCAGCTTTGTGTTCCCTGAAGACCTCATTCCACAGACTCCAAAGGTTACTCATGTAATTAGCCTGGAGACTTCCAGAAGTTTCCAGGCCTAAGTTCTTACCAGGGTTTGTCTTATAAAAGTTCGAATGGTCTCCTGTATGACTATTTAAAAAATATGGAGGCTGGGTGGGGTGATTCACGCCTGTAATCCCAGCACTTTGGGAGGCCGAGGCGGGTGTATCACAAGGTCAGAAGTTCAAGACCAGCCTGACCAAGATGGTGAGACCTCATCTCTACTAAAAAGACAAAAATTAGCCAGGCGTGGTGGCAGGCGCCTGTAATCCGAGCTACTCGGGAGGCTGAGGCAGAGAATTGCTTGAACCCAGGAGGCAGAGATTGCAGTGAACCGAGATCACACCACTGCACTCCAGCCTGGGCAACAGAGCTAGACTCCATCTCAAAACATAAAAATGAAGTCCAGCAAAACTGTTTCAGAATGGCTATACAAGAGAATCTTGCTCACTCACACAGGTACTGTTGATTCTGCACAAGCATCTGTTTGATGACAATGCAAAGCTTGTGCCTTGAGTCAAACTTGTAACCAGCTGAGCACAGACTCTGTTTAGTATAGCAAACATAGTTTACGTGGGCCCACCCAGAAACTTTCTACAAGTGCATTCCACATGCTGAGTGTTTGGGTGATGCTGGCTTATTTAGACTGTTGTGTGGAACGCTATGCTTCTTTCCTAAAGCCTGTGTGAGATGATGCAAAGTCAAAACTCCAAGACTTATAGATTGTTCAAACTGAAAACACTTAGGGACTTCCTTGTTGAACCATCTCATTTTAGAACTGGGATGACTGCCTGCTGACTTTAGTATATTTCGTATGTAAATATATAGGCACACACATTTATAACATACATAATCAACCATATTAATCATATTAATAGCAAATGAATGAAAATTAATTCATATACATTTAAACTTTAAGTGAACTGGTCATTTGGGATAAGAGTCCAGAGATATTTATAAGCATGTGAAGTTAGCTCTCCTTTCTTTTAAATATCTTCAGCTCCCATTGGGGTGTGTGTGTGTGGGTGTGTGTGTTTCCAAGAACATAGCAGTGGAGAAGTTACTAATTACCACCCATTAGACAGATGGGAATGGTTACAATGTGGAACAGTTTCCAGCTCCCTGTGGAATTCTGGCTGGCTGTTTCTTTACTCCAAAGTCTGTTTTACTTGGTGAAACAGTTTTGTTTTGTTTTGTTTTTTAAGTAACATTTACTTATTATTCCTCAAAGGGATACTGGGAAGGAGACTCCCTTATTGCTATTCTCATAGTAACATGTGAGACAACTGCATGTACACAGGGCTTGACAGTCTCTTCCTAGGAACATGCACTGAGAATAGCCCAGAGGATCCAGGCAGCCAGCTGTCACTCAGCTTGGCACCCACAGCCATCCCTTCCTTCCCAGCTCTAGGCCCCTTCACACTGATGAAAATGATGGCACGTGGCAATTCCCTAAATCAAGGTTGTTAAAAAATTCCTATAGGCCACTGATTAGGCATTCATTCCCCTGTGGCTATTTCTAAAGGTAAAAATAGCACCTTGGAGAGTCTATGGATCTTTCTAGTTAGTGTACTGTGACCCCCATATAGGCTTCAGCCCCAAAGTGCATGAGCATAACATTTATAAAGAGCTACTCAGAGCAAATTAAACCTACAAGCAATGTCCTCTGGCAACCTAGAGTCTAGAATATACTAGAGCCTCAATAAACATCTGTGGAATGATTGGTCTCTTAGTATATTCTAGTAAGAGACCAATCATTCCACAGATAGTTATTGAGGCTCTCTTCTGGGCACTGCAGAGTTCATGAGAAAAAAAGAGATCTGCCTCTGTCTTCAAAAATCTCAAATTGCAAGGTAGAGACTGAAAAGTCACAGGTGATTGCAATAGAGGAGAATGAGCACAATTATATTGGAAGTTCATTGTGTGGGGGCCAGGAGGGCTCTTAACTCACTCTTGGGTAGTCATAAAGGTCACCTAGAAAAAGGCCAGAAGGGAGCTAGCTGGACACAGATATGGAGGAACAGTGTTCAAGGCAGAGAGAAAAGCATGTGTGAAAACCCGAGGGCCAGAGGGAGCAAGGCACATTCAGGACAATGAAAAATGGTTTCATCTGGCTAGAGCATAGAGTAGAGAGGGAGTGTGCGTATGTGTGTGTGGGGGTGGAGGCAGATTCTGGAGGGATGACCAAGATGACCCTGGATAGAGGGCTAGGAGCTAAATTATTAAGAGCTGACCTTTTAAGTTCTTTATAGATGACTAACCTTCATCCATGAACCACTCATCCGTTAATTCACCTACCATGTGCCAAGAACTAGTGCTGGGGATAAAGCAACAAATAAAACAGACAAAGAATGAGCCCTCAAGGAGCTTCCATTCTTGTGAAAAGCTGAGGAAAGTCAATGAACAAGTCATCAAATTGAATATATAGTATGTCAAGTGGCAATAAATGCCAAGAAGGAAAATAACCAAGGGTGGACAGTAAGCAATGTGGCAGGATGGTTCTCATTTCACATAAGGTCAGTGAGGCCTTGCTGATGTGGTGGCATTCAGCAGAGATCTAAGGAAGTGCAGGAAGAAGTTATGAAGATATGTGCTGGGGAAGCAGAGTCTGGGCAGAGGAAAGAGCATGGAGGGCTGGAGCACCATGTGCTGGGACATGGTGTTGCAGGGACACTGGAGGCCACTCTGGCTAGAGCAAAGGGCGAGCACACAGGAGCAGTAGGAGGTGAAGTCTGAGAGACAGAAGGGCAAGATTACAGAGGGACTTGTAGGGTTGTATGCTGAGTGTGGTAGGAATCCAAATGTAAGCTTTCAATAGGGAGGTAGCATAATCCTGCTTACATAGTTCTAGCTGCAGAAGAATGGATTGAGGGTGGGGTTTGGGGTTGGAGTGGCAGAGTAGGCAGGGAGACCTGTTTATTGCATAAAATCAGATAAGCAATGATGATGACCTAAGCAGGGTAATAGCATTGGAATATGTGACAAATTAGAGGCAGGACAAAGAAAAAATTGAAGGATGCTAAGAGGACCCGGTCCCTTGATTCCAAAATATTTTTCATCACAACTTACACACTGACTGAAATTTTTCCTATTACAGTATCTCTTTTGAGTTTAAAGAATTGAAAGATCCCATGTGGGCAAATTGTGTTTTTGTTTTTGGTCTGAATAACATAGAATTTAGAGAGAAAAATAAGAGATAGGATGATATATAAAACAACACATTTACGTAAATTAAAGATGCATGCACATGAAGCAATACTTAGAACTTTGGAAGAAGACATGCAATACAGAAAATGCACAGGGAACAGAATAGGATGGTTGCCTGCAGTGGGGAGAAGTAAGATAAGAGGATGTTATAAAAATAATAAAGCAAAACAAAACAGAAGAACAGAGTTCCAGAATGCAAATGTTTTCCTTTCTTTCTTTCTCTTTAACTTTTATTTTAGGTTTAGAGGTATATATGCAGAATTATTATGTAGGTAAACTGCACATAGGTAACAAGTATAGTACCCTGTCTTTTCAGACAGATCAAAACAGTAATCGTTGTTGAGTACTAGCAACTCAGTACTGCTTAGTTAGTTGGTCTAGTTTAGAAGAGGCCTCTAAGAGAACAGGTCTCGGGATAGTCAGGCTTTAACAGCGAATGGTGAAAAGGAGGAATGCTACACAAATGATGCCAAGAAAAGTGGGTATCATGTGATCAGTCAGAGATAGGTCTTTAGGACATAAGTGAGAAACACAGAATTCTGAAAACACATTTTACCTCCTCCACAGTTTCACCTAAAATTGGCTCTGCATGAAGTTTTATTTTTACTTCTCCCTGACCTCAACCCTGTGTTCCAACCCATTTTTCCAAATGATATCCTATTTTGACATTCAAGAAAAAACTTTAGTGTTTTCCTGTCTGTGCTCAGTGGAATTTCACCAATTTCTTTGGAATGACAAGTATCAGAAAAAGTTCTGTGGCTGCTGAAATCACTGCTCCATAATCTATTGAGGTTCAAGGTCTCATAGAAAGAAAATTTGCAGTCGATTAATTTAAAGTTAAAAAAAAAAAAAACTGGCAGTCAGGAGGTTACTTGGGTTTTATCTCAGTTTTGTGCTGATAACATAGCCAAGTACTTCTTAGTTTACAAAGCATGTTAACATTTCTTAATCTCTTTGATCTTCATATTAACTCCTGTGAGGCAGTTACTTTACAAATGAGAAAACTAAAACTCAGAGAGATTAAATGACTTACTCAAGTTTCTTAACTTGTAATCTGCACTCTTTCTGTGTTAGAACTCTTCCTGTATCCTGAGGTCAGGTTCTAAACCTGTCTTTGCTTCCTGTAAGTGAACATTATAACATTTGCCAATTAACTTTATGGGGATATAGAAAGGAAAAGTGATGATAGTATGAGTGGCACACCCTGTTGGATGAAAAGTGCTAATAGATATTAACCATTATTTGTATTTGTAATTTTTGAAATATTTGAAATCATGTCTTTGCAGCTTATAAATCATATTAAAAGCATAGTATTTAGCAGGAACGGACCTGGGAACCCCCAAATTGGCTCCCTACCATTAGGCACCCTTCTCCTTGAATTTCTCAAGAGAAGAAATACGTACAGAGGCCAATGCTGGACAAAGGAGCACTTTTCCTATTGGTTGTAGCCTTGACCCCCAAATGCAGGGTATCTTCCAACTGAGCTTAGTTGGACTACAACTGAATCTTCAGTTGAATCTTGGATCTTATCACTCCGTTGTGGAAGAAAGGTTGGTTCAAAGCCCACCAGATAGCAAAATGAAGAGAAAGTGGAAAATAGAAATGGCCAGGCGCTCTCCTAGGTGAATGTAGTCCCAGCTCTCCTTGCCACTCCAGCCTGGTAAAGGGAGCATCTGGCTCTAAATAGATATATTCTAAGGCTCTAGGCTCTAGTGCCTAGATAATGTAGAATGGTCTCTTTGAATTTGGGCAGTCTTGAGCATGCGTTTTCTTCATGGGAGGGGAGGAGTATTGGAGTGCTGGACTGGGAGAGTTGCTAAGAGCTCTCCTAGCTAAGGGTTCTGTATTAGTTCATTCTTGCATCACTATAAAGAAATGCCTGAGACTGGGTGATTTATAAAGAAAAGAGGTTTAATTGGCTCATGGTTCCATGGGATGTACAGGAAGCATGATGCTGACACCTGTTTGGCTTCTGGGGAGGTCTCAGGAAACTTACAATCCTGGTGGAAGGCAAAGGGGAAGCAGGCCCATCTTACATGGCTGGAGCAGGAGGGAGACAGAGAGCAGGGAAGATGCCACACACTTTTAAACATACAGATCTCGTGAGCACTCACTTAGTATCAGGAGAACAGCACCAAGGGGGATACCCACCCCTATGATCCAATCACCTCCCAGCAGAACCCACCTCCAACGTTGGGGATTACAACTGGACATGTGATTTGGGCGGGGACACAGATCCAAATCATACAGGGTTCTGAAAGTAGGAAGAATCCCCAAATTTGGAAATGAGATCAGGAAGTTAAATTTCTCTAAAATTCATTCATCTCATAACATTTTGTGTGATATTACACCAGAGGCTTGGATACAGAAATGAGTACTTGCTCAATTATATCTAGATCTATATCTAGAACCATATCTCTATCTATACCTCTATCTACCTATTATCTATCTAATCTGTCAGTCTCTCAGTCTATCTAGAGTCACATATTGTAGTCAACTTAAATAAAAACTTCCCAGAAATTAACTATCCAACAGAGTGATTTCAAGATTTAGAGATAGTATTTCTAAGGAGATAGATTCATATAAAACACCAGGAAATATTCAACTAAACATAATACATGGACATGAGATCCAGAACCTGAAAGAAGGCAGGATAAATGGCAGGCAAAGAGAAGCCTACTGTTTTAGAGCTTGAGCAAGAAGACTCTATGAGTATTCCTCTGGTATTATTTTAGGAAGAAGAAGTTCTTCCAGCAATGGGGTTTAGTTCCTCAGAAAGAAATATCCCTAAAGAGGGGCAATTTATCAGCCACCACAGGTTGCTGGAGCCGTCTCTCCAGATTGGCCAGCCTCTTGGGCTCTTGGTCAGAACTTCCCCTAACACCTCTTTCTCTGTGTCCTGAGAGGGGCTGCCCACCAGACACAAGACTTGGTACAAATGGTCACCTGAGTTTTCTCTCTCAGAATAGATTTCCCACTTTAACGTAGCTAATTGGCACTCTAGTTTCTAAATCAGCCTTTAGCCATACTTAAGTGTTTGTTATTATTATGGCTACTACTTCTCTGCCTTCCAGAAGATACATGTAACAAAGTGTCCCCAAAGTCCATACATGGGTAGTTCTGTGTGTGGTATGCCTGGCATTCCTGGGCATGTGGGAGGACTGTATCATTGGCTTCCCTTTCCAGACACCTGCACCTCTTAATTAGGGTAGCAACAAACAACCAGACGCCAGGGCTCCTGGCCTAGACCCAAATCCACCACCATTCCCCAGGCACCGACTTGCATTCTCAGATTTGGTTCTGGGTTTGTGTACAAATTGAATATAAATAATTTTTGTCGAGGTATCTTTATATTTTGTTTGTATTTTTAAATTATGGCTCAGAAAGGCAGTAGAGAGAGGAAAAAAGAGAAATATAGGTAGGAATGACATATGGCTGATGATTTTATGGTATAGACTCGGTTTTTAAAAATTCTGTTTGCGGCCGGGCACAATGGCTCACACCTGTAATCCCAACACTTTGTGAGGCCAAGGCGGGTGGATCACCTGAGGTCAGGAGTTCAAGAGCAGCCTGGCCAACATGGTGAAACCTTGTCTCTACTAAAAATACAAAAAAATTAGCCAGACATGATGGTGGACACCTGTAATCCAAGCTACTTGGGAGGCTGAGGCAGGAGAATGACTTGAACCCGGGAGGCGGAGGTTGCAGTGAGCTGAGATCGGGCTACTGCACTCCAACCTAGGCAACAAGAGTGAAACTCTGTCTCAAAAAAAAAAAAAAATTCTGTTTGCTTTGTTCACCACAATGGCACTAGGACTTAGTAGAGTAACACACAACAGGCACCCAAGAAATATTTGTCAATTATTCATTGATTAATTCATTATTAATTAGCATCACTCAACCACTAATTAATTAGTTATTAATCTAGTTAGGGAAACATGGTAGATATACTCAAATACAATCAAATCAAATAATTCAAGTCAGTAAATGATAAAGAGAAAATGAGAGTTTGACCTCACTTCTTGGATTACAAGTTGTCTGAGAAAGGGTATGAGCTGAGTGCTGGGATTTTAGAGGTGGCTTTCATGTGGCTGTGGAGCCAGAGTGGGCAAAAGCGAAGTGGGAGAAGCATCAAGACTGAAGTCACTGAGACAAGAGGTGCACTCCATGATGTGGGGCTGGTGCCGAGCACATCAGAGAGGGAGAGAGAAGACCTTTGTGCAGGGACTCGTAGGAAAGGCAAGCAGAGGGACAATTACGGATTCCCCTAAATAGCTCAGCCAAGCCTTGATTTTATCCTATTGGTAGTAAGACGATATTGAAGGTGTTCGAGCAAGTACATTAATTCACCATGAAAACCAAGTTCAGGCCAGGCACAGTGGCTCATGCCTGTAATCCCGGCACTTTGGGAGGCTGAGTTGGGTGGATCATGAGGTCAGGAGTTCAAGACCAGCCTGGCCAACATGGTGAAACCCCGTTTCTACTAAAAATACAAAAATTAGACAGGTGTGGTGTCATGCGCCTGCTATCTCAGCTACGCTGGAGGCTGAGGCAGGATAATTGCTTAAACCCGGGGTGGCAGAGGTTGCAGTGAGCTGAGATTGCACCACTGCACTCCAACCTGGGTGACAAAGTAAGAGTCGGTCTGGGGGGAAAAAAAATAGTTCAGGGTATAAATACACATATTATTTGTTATCACAAGAGCTAATTGTTGAAAACATGAGAACAAATGAGATTTTTCAAAACCCTAGTAAGATAAGAATGACCTCTTCCTCCTTGGTTGCCTGACATAACCCTCACTGCACAGAATTTTTGTAGGAGACCTGCCCCCACTCTACTGCACTTACGCGCTTCCAGATACATCTGCCAGGAAAAGGCAAACCTCTCTTATGAGAAGGGCAGGAACAGTGTCTTATATAGTATCACTGTGTTCCTAGGTGATATCGTTTGAATATTTGTCCCCACCCAAATCTCATATTCAATTATAATCTACAGTATTGGAGGTGGGGCCTGGTAGGAGGTGATTGGATTATGGGGATGGATTTCTCATGAATGATTTAGCACCATCTTCTTGATGCTGTTGTCAAAATAGTGAATTCTCACAGTATCTTGAGTGCTTAAAAATATATGGTGCCTGTCTCTCCCTTTCTGTTTCTCTCTCGCTAGCTCCTGATTTTGCCACATGAAATACCTCCTGCTTTGTCTTCCACCATGATTGAAAGCTTTCTGAGGCTTCACCAGAAGCTGGACAGGTGCCAATACCATGCTTCCTATAAAGCTTGCAGAACCATGAGCCCCTTAAACCTCTTTTATTTTTTTTTCTTCTTTTCTTTTTCTTTTTTTCTTTCTCTTTTTTTCTTTCTTTCTTTCTTTCTTTTTTTTTTTTTTTTTTTGAGAGGGAGTCTTGCTCTGTTGCCCAGGCTAAAGTGCAATCGTGTGATCTTGGCTCACTGCAACCTCCACCTCCTGGGTTCAGCAGATTCTCCTGCCTCAGCCTCCCATGTAGCTGGGCACCACATCCCACTAATTTTTGTAGTTTTGGTAGAGATGCGGTTTCACCATGTTGGCCAGGCTGGTCTCAAAATCCCGACCTCAGGTGATCTGCCTTCCTCAGCCTCCCACAGTGCTGGGATTACAGGTGTGAGCCACCATGTCTGGCCTTCTCTTTTCTTTATAAATTACTCAATCTCAGGTATTTATAGCAAGGCAAGAATAGCCTAACACATCAGGACTGAGAAAAGTTTTAGTACAGAAAAGCTACTTCATAAATGTTTACTCCATGTAAGTAAATGAGCGGTTAGTTCACAAAGCAACTTCATATGCATTTTATTTCATTTAATTCTTACTTCTGCCCTGTGAAGCAGGTATTACTGGTTTCTAAGAGAGAGAGATCAGGCCTGGACCCTGGAGGATGCCCACATTTAGGGAAAAGAAAGCACAACTAGAAAACACCAAGAGGCCAGAGAGGTAGGACGATAGGCTAGACGCTGGTGTCAGGAGCCACCAAAGACAAAGTGAGAACCAAGAGGAGTTAGAGAGCGTGGAGGAAGGGAGGCTGAAGACAGGATGGCCATGGACTGAGAGGTGAGGTCATGGACGAAGAATAGGGAGGGGCTGCATCATAAACTAATCATTTGGAGAAATTTGACACCAAAAGGAAAGAGAAGAGTGGAGCTAAAAGAAACAAGAGTCGGTCATAGGTATTTTCACCCCAACCTTTGGACATGTTTATAGACAGACAGGAGGGACCAACAGGGAGACAAGAGAGCAGGAAGCAGTGTGAGGTGAGATGAAGCTGAAAGGCCCAGTGAGGGTTCAGAAAGGGGCGAGGCCTTGAAGCTGTGAAGACATTTCAGTTCTCTCTTGTGCATATACTCTCTCTGTCTCTCTCTGTCTCTGTCTCTGTCTCTCTCTCTCTCTCTCTCTCTCTCTCTCTCTGTGTGTGTGTGTGTGTGTGTGTGTGTGTGTGTGTGTGTGTGTGACATAAATCCATCAAACCTCCTGCAGAGCCTGATCCGTGGTTAGACGCATCCATATCACACAGTTAGTTTCTTTGGTCCAAACAGCCATCTCTCCCCAGTTATCACCAGACTCAGCAATCTCTTTAAAAATATTTTCCCTCTTTTTTTCCGATCTTAAAAATAGTCTATCCCCCCAAGAGAAATCTCTACCTTCTTGCCTCTCAGATGACAGTCGGCTAGGCCAAAGCTACAGAACCTCACCCAAAATAGATCAAATATTTTAAATGTTTTCTTATTTTCACCCCTCACAAGTATGCCTGCAATGCAAAGCCAATTATAAGATTGGCTTTTTTATTATTTTTTTTTTCTGAAATGAGTGAAGGGTGTGTTTTCTGGTTAGGAGGGGAGGTCAGGCCTCACCAAACAGTCTTGGTTGGATTTCAGACCGGCTTCCTTGAGCATGAACGGGAACAGGAAATGCGCAAGGCTGTGTAAGCGCATGCAGATGCACAGAGCCAAATGATTTCTCTCAGGATTTGCCATCCTGGAGTCCATCTTCAGTGCCTGTCAGAGCTTCCCCATTAGAACAGCAGTTTTCTAGACGCACACATTGTGTCTTTGATTATATCAAAGTGACAGTGACAAGATTATAACAAGGATGAGATTTGATAACAGGGACAGAACCTAACACTAAGCCTTGCAGGTAACAGATGCTCAGATGTTGAGTGAATAAATGAATGAATGAACAAATGAATAGCTGAGAAAAATCTAGTCACAGCTTTGCATGACTCAGATACCCATTGGAGACTGGGAGAAATTTCTGGAAACTTTTTGCTTTCTCTAAGGTTAGAGCAAATCCAACAGCAATGAATATGGGCGGACTGGGAAGGGTAGAACATAGAGACATCCAGCCATCCACTGTAGCTTAAGAAATAAGGAGACAGAGACTCCTATAGGGTGGCTGAGGGGATGGCCAGTCCTGTTCCATGGAAGTGAGAAACAGTACCATTTATCGCAGGAGCTTCTTCATCCATACTGGGTCTTCTCTGGATCATGCCCTCTTTCACTTTGTCAGGTCCTCAGCCTTATCCCAGACCACCAGTGCCCTTCTTCTTCCACCCGGTGCTTCAGGAGACTGGCCCTATCAAAGTGGGTCAGTGCAGGCTCTCACTTTATCTGCACCCTACTCATAAAGCAGCTGGCACCAAGGCACTGAACAGGCACTAAGCAGGCTGTGGCTTAAATTGTTACTCCTTCAAGAGTTACTATTGATGTTATGGTGTACAAATGTGTGACTAAGCTGAAGACCTCACAGTCAGGACAGGTCCATTCTCCTGCTAATTGGGCTGGCCCCACGTGAGCTGTTCTGTTGGCCTGAGGACAAAGAAGCACAGTGGCCTTTCCTGATGTCTCAGGAACATCCAAGAAGTAATCTAGAGGATCAGATTACTAGTGCTCTGGGGGGAGAATGTCTCATTTATATTGCAATTAAAAAAAAAAAAAGCCGGCACAGTGGCTCACACCTGTAATCCCAGCACTTTGGGAGGCTGAGGAAAGCGGATCATCTGTGGTCAGGAGTTCAAAACCAGCCTGGCCAACATAGTGAAACCTCATCTCTACTAAAAATATAAAAATTAGCCGGGCGCAGTGGTGTGCACCTGCAATCTCAGCTACTCAGGAAGTTGAGGCACAAGAATTGCTTGAACCCGGGAGTCAGAGGTTGCAGTGAGCTGAGATTGCACCACTGTACTCCAGCCTGGGCAACAGAGTGAGACTCCAACTCAAAAAAAAAAAAAAAGCCTAAGAATAATACCACAAACTACTGTGTACATGCTCTGCAGCGTTAACAGATGTAATTTTTTTCATAATTGCTTAAGATCCTTTTTTATACATTGCTGATACATTTTAAATTTCTTAATTTCAAGACCAGAACCATTCCCCTCTCTCCCTCATGGCCAACAAATATCTTGAATTTGATGCGGTTCTAGCCCATTCTAATATGTTTCTTAAATGACTCACACAAATGAAATCATTCCAATTACAACTTGCTTCTTTTTCCCACTCAATATGCTTTGGAGTTTCAGGTACCTCCAGGTCACTCATTTTAGCTATTATATATAGTACTCCATTCTATACCATATGTAATATGGTATTAGCTATTATATACTTTTATAATTATACATATATTTATATAATTAGGTATTTAGCTATTATGTTACATATAATACTATATCCTATACCATAGTTTATGTAGCCTCTCCCTTGTGGATTGCTATTGGGGCATTTTTAACTTTGTTTTCACTACTACAGACAATGCTCTAATGAACTAATGAACTTCCTTTGACATGTCTCTTGGCTTAAGAGTGTGAGAGCATCCCAAGAGGATATACCTAGAAATGGGATTAGAGAATACAGATGCACATACCGAATGTCACTAGATATTGTCAAATCACTCAAGAAAGTGAATGGGCCAATCTACTTTCTTATCCAAAATGTATAAGAACTTGTTTCTGTACATCATCAGCATTATTTAGTTTTGCATAAACTTTTTTTCTTCTTTACCGATCTGTCATTGTTTTTCTTCTTTACCAATCTGTCATTGTCATTGTTTTAACTTGTGTTTTTTCTGATTACTAACGAAGTTGAACCTCACTTCAAGGTTTTTGACCTTTGCAATGTTCTCTTAAGTGAATTGTTTATCCTGTGCCTATTTTTTATTGGATTTCTCTTAACATACACACGCTCTCTCTCTATCAGTTGATTTGTAGGCATTCCTTGACAGTCTAGATTTTTTTTTTTTTTTTTGAGATGGAGTCTTGCTCTGTTGCCTGGGCTGGAGTGTGGAGTGCAGTGGTGTGATCTCGGCTCACTGCAACCTCTGCCTCCTGGGTTCAAGTAATTCTCCTACCTCAGCCTCACAAGTAGCTGGGATTACAGGCGCACACCACCACGCCTGGCTAATTTTTGTATTTTTAGTAGAGACAGGTTTTGTCATGTTGGCCAGGCTGGTCTTGAACTCCTGACCTCAGGTGATCGGCCCACCTTGGCCTCCCAAAGTACTGGGCTCACATATAATTAAGGATCTCTTTGGGAGGCCGAGGCGGGTGGATCACGAGGTCAGGAGATCGAGAACATCCTCGCTAACACGGTGAAACCTCGTCTCTAAAAAAAATAAAATAAAATAAAATAATAGAAAGTAAAGGATCTCAACATGATATCATACTGAATTGTATGGCCACCACACCCGGCCAATAGTGTAGCTAATTTTTTGTTTTAAACATTGAAAATTTTCTCATGGCTTGTCTTTTCACTTCGTATATGGCGGCTTTTGTTGAACAGAAATTTTTACATTATGATGTAAGCAAAATTTTTAAAAATTTAATTCTTACTTGATATTTATAAATATTAGTTACCTTTTTCTTTGTAAAAAGAAAAAATGCTCTCAAATCTCAATGGCTTACAACAGCAAACATTTGTTTCTTGCTCCCGCCACGAGGCCTGGGAACTAGCAGCTTTGCCGGTGTCGGCTGAACTCACCAGCCCAGACCCGCTCCACATCTTCTCACTCTGGAAACCAAACTGCAGAGCAGCCACTATCTGGGGAGGATTCGTTTCCTGTGCTGCTATTACAAGTTACCACAAACTGGGTGACTTAGAACAACACGTGTTTTTTCTCTCACAGTTATGGAGGCCAGAGTACAAAATCAAGGTGTCAAGAGGGTTGTTGGCTTTTTCTGGGCCCCTGAGGGAGACTGCACCCCATGCCTCCCTCCCAGCTTCTGGGGGTCACTGGCAAGCCCCAGCATTCCTTGGCTTGTAGGCATGTCGCTTCCATCCCTGCCTCTGTATTCACCTTCTCTTCTCCTCCGTGTCCTGTGTATCTCAAATCTCCCTGTCTTTTTCTTATAAGGTCACTTGTGGATGGATTTCACGCACACCTGGACAATCCAGTATGATTTCATGTTGAGATCCTTAATTATATATACAAAGACCCTATTTCCAAGTAAGGTCCTATTCACTGGTTTTGGATGAACATATTCCTGTCGGGCACACTGTTCAACCCACTGCACGGCGTGTGCTGTTATCATGGCGAACGGCAGGTGCTCGAAGCAAAAGCAAACCTGTGACACCTCTTTAAGCCTCTCCCATGGACAGGCACGCCATCCCCTCTGGCCACATGGCACTGCTCAAGGCAAACCACATGATCAAATCCACCTACGGAAAGTGCTGCAAGGAATGTGAGTGTTTAATTCCATTAAAAGAGGAAGTGAATTCGGTAACAATAACCCAATCTATCACAAGCTACATTGTTTGAAAAGTCAAATAATACTAGATGGACTTTAACTAAAGCAGGAGTCCTTCCTTCAGTGGCCACGCCTTCCTTCAACTGTCTCTTCCTCTAAGCAGTGGGTCTCAGCTCCTTCTCAGCCTCCTTTTCTGGCTCTAAATGTTTGTGTGTTAGCTCCCACATCTCCGCCCTTTTCTGTCTTTAACTCATTCCTGGTTTTAAATCCTATCTAAAAATTGAGGATTCGCAAATGTGCATCTTAAGCCTCAACTCCTTTTCGGAACACCAGATTTGCATATGACGCTCCCTACCCTCACTCCCACTGAATGTCTGATGGTCATCTTGACATGCCTGAAATATGTCTAATATGATTTCCACTCCTTCCTACAAACGTCCATCTCCCTCAGGGGGTCCCCGTTCTATTCAATAGCACTCCCATTCGCTCTATTATTCAGACCGTAACAGGAGACGCTTTTGATTCCTCTCTTTTTCTCACAGCCCTCATCCAAACCATCAGTGAATCTCCATGTCCTAGAATTCAATGCTCTCTAAGCTCCCAAGCACCGCTGCCCCAGCCCACAACAGCACCTCTTGCCTGGGAGTGGGTAGTCACCTCCTGTTTCCACCTCTAGCAATCTTACTCCTTTTCTAGATGACATAGCCACAGTGATTTTTTTTTTCCTGGCTCAAAATCTTCCAGTGACCTTCCATCTTACTTGGAACAAACTCCACAGTCCTTACCATGGCTAGAAGCCTCTGGACGACGGATCTGGCCATTGGCTCTCACTCCTCCCCAAGTCCCCTGGACTCGTTGCTTTTTTATTTTTTATTTTTTTGAGACAGAATGTTGCTTTTGTTGCCCAGGCTGGAGTGCAATGGCGTGATCTCCGCTCACTGCAACCTCTTCCTAGAAGCTAGGATTACAGGCATGTGCCACCATGCCCAGCTCATTTTGTATTTTTAGTAGAGATGGGATTTCTCTATGTTGGTCAGGCTGGTCTCGAACTCCCGACCTCAGGTGATCCGCCTACCTCAGCCTCCCAAAGTGCTGGGATTACAGGCATGAACCAGCACACCTGGCCTGCTGTTTCTTTAATATGCACTTGCTGTCCTGCCTTTGGAAGGCGTTTCCATCACATAGTCTCACTGCTTGTTCCTTCACTTTATTCATGTTTCTGTTGAAAACCTTCAAAAAAGACATCCCTGTTTCTCCCTATTACTTTACCCTTTCTTATTTTTTTTATAGTGCTTACCACTGCCTGACATTATATACTCATGTATTAGCTAATGTGTTTATCTCCCTCCCTCCATCAAAATGTATCTTGTTCATAACATCTGGAACAGGCCCTGGCGTGTGGTAGAAACTCAATAAATATTTGTTCAGTGAGTGAATAAAAGAATAAATGAACTTTTTTTGAGACAGGGTCTCAGTCACTCAGGCTGGAGGGCAGTGATGCTTTATAAAAAACCTCTTTGCCGATTTTTAGATCTTTACTTTTAAAATATTTACTATTGTTTTGTCAAGTTCTACAAAATACGCCATTTGGAGATTTTAATTAGAATAATGAATGCATGGATTACTTTGAGGAGAATGTGTATCTTTACAACTTCTAGGTTTTCCATTCATGAAGATGATCGATTTCACCATTTAGTCAGGTTTTTCGTGCCCTTAACTCAACTTTTTTAATTTTCTTGCACATTTATTCCAAGATAATTAACACTTTTTGTTATCATGAATAGCGTTTTTTTCCATTATATTTAAAAATTAGAGCTGGCTGATTACAGAAACTCTAGGATTTTCCATCTTGAACTTAATTCCAACAATCTTGCTAAGCTCTTCTATTAGTTCTAATATATTTATAAATACCTTGAATTCTCTACACAGATAATCATACCGAAAATAAAGACATTTATTTTTCTTTCTAATCCCAATGGCTCTGTTTTCCATTTATTTGTCTTGGTTAGGTATCCAGCACATTTTTTTAGTTGTAGAAGAGATAGGAGTCATCTTTGTCTTTTCATTGATTATAATGGGAATGCTTTTAACATTTTATCATTAAGCATGACATTTGCTATAGATTTCTGGCAAATGCCTCTCAATATGTTTAAAAATATTTTATTTCTAGTTTTCCAAGAGATTTTTTTCTGTAAGTGATTACTAAGTTTACCAAGTACCATTCACCTATTGAAATGATCTTTCTCTTTTCCTTTTTTCTACTTCTCTTATTTATTTTATTTTACTTTTAAACTGTTGTACACCATATCAGTGAATTTTTAGATTTTAAACTGTCTCTGCATTGCTCTTATCTACTTTTTTCCACACTGTTGGATTCAATTACTAATTTTTTCATCTGCGTTCACAAGTGAAATTAATCCAAATTCTCTATTGTGTTTGATACCTTTTTGTCCAATTTTGATATCAAGATTCCACCAGTCTGTTTTTATTGTTTGATAAACCTGGGTGTTTGCAAAGGTTTTATTTAACTAAAAGAATGTGGCAAGGGGTATTTTGCTGCCTTTAAAAATTTTCAGATCTTCTTTTCTATTCAATAATGTAGGCATTTTAAGCTAGAAGGAGGTATATTTTTCATGAACTAAATGAAGTAACTAATTTTGAATTAAAAAATGGCCTGTTTTTACTTTTCCCAAATTGACATGCAAGCAAAATACAATTTCTTGCTACGGAGCTACATGATAGCAAACACTCAGTTGTAAGTAAAATAATATAAAGAATCATCCAGATATCCAAAGGTCTCTTTATATTTTTTATGGTTTGATTAGGTAGATATAGCCTATGATAGACAAGCAGTCCTTTATCTGGGATGATCCAACTGGGAAATGTATTTCGCAGAAATTTCCTATATAAAGCTCGTGTATTTTTAGGGCTGTTTACAAATGACCTCTGGAAAAAGTAAATACTATGAAAGTAAAATTTCCCACAGCAGAGATTCAGCAACACATATCTTTTTTTTCTTTTTATTCCCCTTCCTTTCTTTTTAAATTCTTGATTGTTTAAAAAAAACTAAAAAGACAAAGAAAGAAGAATTGTTCAATATCATGGTGTACACTACATGAAATTTGTTAAATTATTCTTCAAACTATATAGTTCCTCCACAATAAGTCTATTTCAAACACATAAAATAGGTTGTGTGTTCACTCATCCACTCTACCCTCTATACGAGATAGCCAGAATTTATCAAGGGAAACATACTTTTTTTTTCCCAAAAGATATAACCCAAAAATATTTAGCCATTTATCTTCTAAAAGCCATGTAAAATGCAGGTCCCTGCCATGTTTCCTGTTGATAATATTTTCCCCATTTGTAGCATAACTTTTCTTTCCTCTGGAAAGCTGGTATTTATTTTATTCATAGGTTGTAAAATTATACCCTGATGCTGTTCCACCAAAGGGCATTATTTATACAAGCAGGGAGAGTGTGGCTTAGGATGTAATCAGCAGTGGCAATGGAAAATAGCACTTTCAAACAGGCCTCGCTGAGTTATGGAGGATACCACCCGGAGAGCATGCACCGGGAACGTCTCTGGACACAGATCATATCTTTGCACAGGCATCACCGATTGAGTTGTTTTCTAAACTCCCTGATGTCTGCCCTACAATATGTTCAAACCTAGCAGTTTACCAGACTATGTAGTATTATTCTATCTTTCCACCGTATCTAGATATGGGATACCCCCATCAGCAAAACCGGCTGTGTTCCGAAAATTTATTTCTAAATCATTTATTTGAGATCAGAAGACGTTTTCCCACAGGAACAATTTTATAAACAGTGGTGTTCCACAAATGCCTGCTTGTGCCACAGTGTACCTGAAATGTAACATCGACTGTACGTTTCCCACCAACCATTATTTATTCTCGTCTCTAGGAGAGTGCATTCCTAGTTCTAAGTTGGGATGCCTGAAGTTCATCTCTCCCTCCGCCTGGAAGCCTCAGCTATTTGGGGTTTTAGAGCAGTAGCAGTCAGGAAGAGGGGAGGGAAACAGCCTTCTTAAGAAAGAGATGAGTGTAGAAAGTCGATATGGATGCCTCTGCGTGACTTGTTAATGCTGGAAGGCTGAAGAAGGAAACCGACCGTGTGGGTTGGTCACTTCCCAGCTGTTCTGAAAGAGGCATAAAGTTTGGTTACAACTGAGTGTTTGCTATCATGTTTCCTAAGCAGAGATCATTTCTAAGTCACATCTTCATAAATAGGGAAAGGTATATAGTAAAACCTCACATGTTTGAACACCAATCTTCTGGACTTGTAATTAGCCAGGAAAAATATTATCAAGCTTCTTGGTCAGGGATGAAAGAGTCTGCAAACATATAACAATGAGACATAGATCTTGCACCTATCCCCAGGCCTGACAAATAGTAAGAGCTCCAAAAAAGGGCTTTTCAATTTTAATTAAGTACTAACTGAGTGAATTCTATATTGAAAAGGAGAAGACTACATGTGGGCCAGTTACCTTCTTCTCATTAGCAGCTCCTAATTCTGGCCCTCTTATGGAACACATCCTACCAGTGAAGAGTTGGTCGGAGCACTTTCAAGAAGTCACCTGAACATTATGTCACCTCTGTGGGATGTATGCATCTGTCTGTCCCAGCCCAAAGCAGGTGGTAGGTCTCTTCATGTCTTCTCTGATGTGTATCAATTTCTAGTAATTTCCAGTACTATCTCTGCATGGCCAAATCTGAGGAAACAAAAGAGGTAAGGAGAGGAAAGTGAAGCCAGTGAGGATATCCAAGACCGTGGGACCCTAGATTTACTCTGGCCGGTATTACCTGCTTAAAAAGACCTAAGCTTTTGGTTTCCCTTTGGTTGCTTGTTTTTATAACACATGTAGACATATTTTGGGGAGTTGTGCCTCTTTCAGGCTAGAATTCAGTCTGCACAGCAGACCCGGGTCCTGTCTGCTTCAGGTTTTAGAATTGCATAACAATTTAAACTCATTTTGTATGTGCAAGAACTTTGAAAAGAAATATACTATTAAGACTCCCTCTGTTAAGAAGCCTTCCCCACCCCCACCCCCAATCCACTGACTGTTGTTAACTTTTTATTTCGGAGACTGTGCTTGCTTTTTAGTGCTGCGTTTGTGTTTTACAAGACAGCCTCTTTCTCCAAGATTAACATTTCTTATGATTGTTCCTGACAATGGATCCACTTCCAGAGGCCCTGCTAAGGATAACCAAAAAAGGGCATGGAGCAGGCTGGTTTTGGCAGCCGGCAGGCAGTTTCAGAGCTTTTTAGGTCTTGGGTTTTCTGATGAGTGATTTCCTGAGCATGCCTAGGGAATGACAGGCATCTCCACAGGCAGGCTGCATCCACCTTGGCCGGGGTGTCGTCATTGGCTGCCTATTAGAAAAACGACAGGACAATGCATACCACCGCCTGCCGACTATAAACATAGGGAATATGTGTTCACTTAGCATGGACTTCTGGGAGGGGCCAAGGAAGGGCGGTCTGGAGTTTTATTGAATAGAGCAGTGTGTATTCGGCTGCCTGCCTGCTTGCTCTCTGACCGTGCTCCTGCTTAAAGAAATCAGTCCTTCCTTTCCGACTTAGTCCTTGGGAAGAAGTTTCAGCCTACAAGGTAAGGCACAGAAGGCTTTCTTTTTTTTTTCCTTCTAGAGAGAATCTGGGGACTTTCTGTGGCTTTCGGTCCGCATTCCTGGCTAAGGTAGCTGGAGGTGCAAGAATGTTCAAGGCAATAAACCATGAAAGCTCCAGAGCCTGACTGGGCTTCGCTGCCATATGGATATTCCCGGAAGGCAAACAGGATGAGATTTCAAGTTTTGTTTTTAGAGTTGGGACAAGAGGAGCGACCACGTAGAGACTTATATTTAGGGAGCACTAGCAGCTTTGATTAGGTCAGCCTTTTGTTTAGGACAGTCATATGAGATTATACCTGATATCCACAGGCCAGTGTTAGCAAGGTGACTGCACCAGACTGCTCACACAATCTCTTCTGCATCTTCTATTGCCAAAGATTTAAAGAGGTTTTGCTTTAAAAACAAAAGCAACAATTCTTGAGGTTGACGAGAAGCCAAAAGGAAATGATTTTTTAACCAAAGGCATTTGTGTGATAGTCTGCTGCCAGTCTTTAAAACTGGACTTCCAGAGTTGCAAGGAAATAAGGTCAGAGATGGAGAGATCACTAGCACCTAGCACTGGTAGGGTTAATGTCACTGATCTGATGTTTGCTAAGACAGAAGATGCCTATCCCGGTCTGTTTCCTATAAAACCTAATAACAAGAGAATGCATGGGCTGGTGGGTGTATTTTGAGAAAGCACATTTAACATCCTACCAAACAATTTTTTAAGAAATCTGATTTTCTGTTTGAAAGTGTCTAGAGAATCTGAAAAGATGTCGATTGGAAATATGTTTCAGAAAGGGAGGAGGTAGGCTTTTATATGGAGATAGACATATTTGGGCGTCTGAAACAGTCGTACAAGGCAGCTAGTTGGTAGTAGCCTGGAATTCCTTTTAGAAAGAGCTGATTGTAAGGGGTGGGGGAATTTTAGTGCTGTGGCAATACATGGTCAAAAAAAGTGGGTAAGAACAAAGTACTTGGTATTTACAGATCCCTTCTGTTAACAGGACTATGCAGATGGACTTGTAAACTGAAAATCCTTCTAATGTATTTGGCAAAACCAGACGTAGACAGCTAGAACTTGAGTAAAGACTAGATGCTATATGGCAAGCAGGGTAAATCTGATGATTTTTTAATAGTGTTGGCTATTAAAGACTACCGCTGCAAACGACTGATTCAATTTGATTTTATTTCATGGAATGCGGTGGTTTGGGGTTGCGATTCATTAAGTAACCTTTTCTTGTATTTAGAAGTTTGGGGATAATTTTCTTGGGAATGCCTCTCTCTCCTTCTAGAAGTGATATATGAGAACAGAATTCCCTGTGAATTTCCTTCCCTGGAACGGTTCTGAGTATGTGTGAAAGAAAAGCTGCAGGCGAAAGCTGTAGTTTAATTACTGTCCTTCCCTTGAAGAGATCAAGTTCCAAACTATTTTCACAGTGTTTTTCATGTCAATCAAAATATGGAGAGCAATTTTTCTTTTAACTGTTCTCAAAACCATGAAGGGAATGCAGTTTGGAAGGAACTCTATAATCTTGGGATTTGAGGATAAATTCCATTTTGAAACCAACATCTCCGAATCCCTGAAAGTTCAAACTGTGCTATGACCACTCTCTCCCGATCCCCCATCCCCCTCCTCTTGGGCTCCCCACCCCCAACAGCCACAAAAACACTTTATGTTTTGCGAAGTAACACTTTAGGTGTTCTGCTGTATACGTAGAGATAGAGTGAGAGGATTGGAGTTTGTGCTGAACTTCAGGCAGTTCTTTGTGCTACTTCCTTGTCAAATGTTACCTAGAACGCATTTCCGCCACATAGTGGGGGTAAAAGGAGCACAATGAAAGCACAGTAACTTTCATTTCAGAAATATAATCGCAAAATTCCAGAACAAAAAGTCGCTAAAAGAAGAGTTGATCCTAGAACACACGAGGAATGTACGTACAATGGATTGATTTGTAAGTAAAGTGCAAGGTTGTTTCAAGTATTGGAAGCCAATAGAATGCGTAATTTAAATCATTCCAATCAAAAGATTGCCTTAAGTAAACACACAATTCTTACATTAAAGTTAAGAGGGAGAACCAGGCTCAAACTGCAACTTAAAGGATTTTAAATGAGATATATGAAAGCATTCCCTGACAGTAAGGCAACTGCCATATTATTAGAATTATTAACAATTCTAATTGGCTCCTGTGACTGGCCTGAGAATCTCCTGCTCTTGGGTAGATAGAATAAGTTGGTTTTATAGCCAGCCATGGAAAGTGCCAGAATCTAGCCCAGGTATTCTCTGTTCTGATAAATAAAATGCACCTCAGCAGGCATTTTTGTAGAAACACATGTAATTGTCTCCATTTGCCATTTTCATGATAGCGTGATTACTAGTTAGTCATTCCTTAGCAAGACGAAAAAGTGACTTAGAAGGGACATGAAAAGAGATTAGCTAGTTCCCCATCTGCCTGTAGTCTACCGCGTGTCTCAGAAACGTGGTCGAGGGACAGGGAAAATGCTGATAGACTGGTATGCAAATAGCATGGTAGGACTAAGGAGGAAGTTAGAAAGATGCTGCCAAAGAATTTTCAGACTTAAAAAGGGGGTTTTCTGTGTAAGTTCTCTTAGAGCCTGAGAAGACACCATTAGCTCCTTACTGAAAGTCCTTCATCTGTTTGCTATTGGAGAGATGCCCGTAAGTTCTGAGTAGCTGGGTAGCTTAAAGAGATACTTTTGGCACAGGCTTAACTTATGAGAACCACTACAAAATCTCAGTTCTAGTATTGGTTCCTCTACTTAAGTAACCCTGGCCTTTGAGGAAGTCATCAGCTTTTGACTTCATTTGTAGAGTGTAGAATGGATGTTGGTAATGTTTTCCTATGTCCTGTAGTGGTTAAGATGTCCAAATGAGATGAAGCTGCTTGCCCCCTCTCCTCTGCAGATTATACACCCTGAACTGCCTATCATTTGAGTCCTCTGGATAATATGCTCATCTTGGCTGATATCCTCCACTTCTTACCTAGCGTCCCTAATGATCTCTTTCTTTCTCGTACCTGAGGACTCTTGAGTGGTACCTTCTCACTCCTAGTTTTTTCTAGAGCCCTGAGCCATGTCCACTGAATACTTGTCTACCCCATTGTTGCCTGAATTTTGGCTTTGATGATCACAGACCAAGAGGACACAAATAGAAGGAAGTAGAATGAGATGGGCCATCAGCGGTACAAGGGAATAGCCAGGAACCAGGAAATCCAAAGATCCATTTGAGCAGAAGACCAGTGAGGAAGTGCTGACAACAGAAAGTCCTCAGTAAATGAGGCAGCATCTCTGCCTCCAGCCAAAAGCATGGAATGAATCCCGACACGGCACACCTGGGCCTTGTAGGAAGGGCGAGGAAAGCAGGAACACCTGGCTGTGGTTCCTGTTGGTATTGAAACCAGACCGCTCCACAGAGCTCGCCTCTCTCCTCTTTGCCTCTGTCTTTAGTGCTCCCAGCTGTAACCGACCGTGGTTGCCTCCGTAGCTTCCTTCCTCCAAGCCCTCACCTCCACCCTCTTCCCCAGCTCCTGCATCCCCATGCCAGACAGGGCGCTTTCTTGATCCAACATTGACAATTTGCAGGGGCCAGCTCTAAGATGAGGCCCAGAGTCCAGCAGAACGCTCTAGTACAGATACGTTCTAGCCAGGGAAAGCCACGTGCACCTACAGAGGAGACGTCGGAGCCTGTTTTGTGGTAAGGACCCACTCTTCTTCTCACCCCAAACTCACAATTGGCAAGCTGCGGGTAAGGCTGTGGGAGGGGGTGGGAGGGAAAGTGTGACCTGGGCTATGAGGGAGGGGTGATGAGGTTGTTCCCTGTGTCATTGCTATGGAAACCTGTGAAAATCTGATAAAAACTGTGAACCCTTAAGGTCCCTTTGTAAACCCACCCTTCATGATTGACTGATGAGAGACCCTTGAGCTGGGGCATTTAAGATGGGGAGTGGGGTCAGGTCTTGATTCCCATAGAAGTCAAGGGTGGATGGGATCAGAACATGAGTGGAGGTGTCGTTTTTTGTTTCCCAGATCTGGAAGGAAGAAAAGAGGGGTAAATGTATAGGCAGAGATGGCCTCATATGGCCCCCATTTCAAAAAAAAGGAAGTCATTTCTAGAGAAGAAGCAGTTCTCTATGGGGAGCTTGTGGGGGCTGGAGAAATTCAGAAACGGCTGCTATTAAGTGTATGTGAAAATGACACCAAGAAGTGAATAAAGGCTTGCTAAGCAGCAGTGAGGACATAGTTGAAGGAAAATACATTTTTAAATATTTTTAGTAAATTGGGCACTCATTTTAGTACATGGCTTTTCTTGGAAAAAATGTGTCTATGAATAAATGATGTATACCTTGAAGATAAATTGTTTTTTAATGGTATCCTGAGGCTTCTGGCATTGTTTTGTGAATACTCTGGATAGCACTTGACTAAAAGGAAATAATCTCACTTGGAGGGAAACATCTTAAGTAGGACTGTATAATTAGTTCCTTTGACTTGTAGTCCCTGTGACATGACTTTGAGTGTTACATGTTACCCACATGTAACATTCCCCCTCGCTTGTCTCAAGATATATTGCTGGGGAACCAGGCTGACTTCACCTTGTGCTGAAGACCATCAGGACCAAGGCAAAGTGCCCAAGAGGGCCAAGGACAGTTGGCATCAAAGATACTAGATACTGGGGTCAGGAGGACCAGTCTAAGCCAGAATGGTTATAAGTTACAAAAATGGGCTAAGTTGTGCATGACAGTCAGGTGAGTAAAGAAGAAACAGCAAAAATCAGAAGTCAGGCAGAGCTTTAGAACTCAAGTACCTGCTTAGCAAAGCAGTGTATGGATGAATAAGGTGAAGTCTGGGAGACCATGTAGCCCAGTGTTAGGAAGAAATAGACCTCTGTGTGAGCAAACTTTGGTAGCTCAAGTAAAGGCCCAGGATTATAAGACATCGATTAACAAAGGGATGGAATCACAGAGATATCCAAGAGCAGAAGCCCAGATAGGACCAGGGCCCAAAGAGCGTAGAGTTAGACTCAAGGTGGGTGAGAGGATCACAGCAGTGGTCCATGGATGTCCACTCCATCCCTTTCCACAAGTGTGACTCAGCTCAGCGCATGCGTCTGCCTCTTTCTGTTGTTCTATCAACTGGAAAGTTCTGTCTTCCATGCTTCCAGGTCTGGTCCTGAGAGAGGAGATCTGGTTGGTTCAAAGACTATTGTTCAGTCAAAGACTATTGCAAATCCTTTAGCAGGATGAAGACATCAAAGAAAGGCGCGGGCGCGCCTACGGATGAGTTACTCTAATCCAGGCAGTGGTCCTCCCTGGGCAAAGAAGAGCTCAGTGGGTAATTTTAGTTAGAAGAGAAATTGAGCATGTAAGGCAATTAGCTGAAATGTCCAACAGCTCTCAGTGGGAATCATTTGAATTTTTAGGTGAATAAATTCCTGGAGAGGCAAACATCTAATGAATGATCACACAGTTCTTTGTGATCACTGTGGCATGACCCAGTGAGCCAGTGTTAAGGGAGATTAATCTGGAAGTTTGCACCACTGATAACCGAAAGGGTAAGAATCATCCCTCTCAGAAAGATTTTGGGAAAAAAGCACTCTGGATATTATTATTGGCAAGAAGCTTCATATGAACCTTCCATGTGATATGGCTCCCCTCAAATGAAAGCAGTCTTGAAGATTTAATATGGAATGATTTAACAATTCGAATAAATAAAGACAAGCACATCTCAATGTAAACCATAATACATAATAAGCTGAATGCATAAAAGCTGGTGTACTCTTAATCACTGGACGTTTCTAGTCTAGGCAATATTTGCAACATAATTTTTAATCCATTGAGCACCCATCATGACGTTTGTCAAGTAGAATAAAAAAATCCCCTGAGTTCTGCACAGTTCAGATCCCATTTGGGACCCCATGCTCTGTTATGGGCTCATTTTTCAGAAAGACACAGACAAATAGGCATTTTGGGGTGAGCATCAAGGCTGGAGGGAGCCAGGAGAGCAAAACATATGGGAACAGATAAGGGGTCTAGAGCTGTTTATCCCAAAGGAAAGAAAATGAGGAAGCCACATATTTGGGGTCCTTATGATATTTGGGGTGCTTTTATGTGAACATAGGAGAAGGCATTTGTGTCTCAAGGCAGCAGAACAGAATTGAATACATAAATTCATAGAATTGTTAAACTGGGAAAGACCTTAAGAGATCAGTTAACCTAAGGAGAACACATAATTTTTCATCTTTATGGCAGCTCCAACCAATTGACATGTTAAGAAGGATTCTGAGGATGAGTCTAAGCTCAGAGGGGAGGGAAAAATGTGGTCACTGATAGTCACTAGATTTCAGGACCATATCTGCTCAAGTACCATGTTTTAGTCTTCATTATGTGGTCTGTAGGTTTTTAACCTCTGAGTGGATCCCTGGGAAGCCACAAAGTCACTGCAAGAGGTAAACAAATCTGTATATGCAGCGAGTGCTTTTGCCAATCTGAGTAAATAATACATCTTACATCATATGTGCTACTATTTTTCTAATTATATAGATACATTATGATGATAAAATGCTAATTTATTTAAAAGAGTTATTGAATTCATAGTAGCTTTTGGTTTTGGGAGTGGACTTTTAATATAAATTTTATAAATGAGTGGACTTAAAATATATAAATGTTTTATAAATGAGTGGACTTAAAACATATATTATGTGTGGGAAGATTGGGAAAGGAAATTTGGGATCTCAAGTAGAAATTCTTTTTAAAAGAGGAACCAGTGATCTATTTTTTATTCTCCAAAGCCTAGCCACACCAAGTAAAATTATATATGTATGTGTAGGTTTCTTTGATTAATGTCCGCCCTGTCTTATTGGTCTATAAGCTACATAAGGGCAGGGAACATCTATTTTTTTTTGTTTGTTTGTATATACCCGGTGCTTGGCACACAGCAGAATCTCAGTAAATATTGTTGAATGATAGAACAAACCAGGTGACTTGACCGAAGTCATCCAGTTAATTAGTGGTAAGATAGTTCTAAAACTCACAGGTCCTAAGTCCTAAGCAGTTAACCTTTCCAATATACCACATTACTTCCCCTGATAGTAAGAGAGCTATTTTCACAGTTTGCAAATTTAGGTTACACAATGCAGCCCAATCTGCCTGTATACCCGTGGATCTTAACCAGCATCTTAATCAGAATCAACTGTAGGCTTTTAGAAAATACACGTCCATGAGATCTATCCTCTGGAGATTCTGATTCAGTAGGTCTAGAAGGGGGTCCAGGCATCTGTAGTTTGTAAAAGCTCCCTGCTGACTCTGATAAAACATCCTGGCTCAGAAACAGTTCTGTGCACCTATGGTTAAAATAATCGATAGTAGATGTATGTAGTTACTTATTCCTCAGAAGCCTATTTCATTAGTTTTGAATAATTTCTTTCTAAAAATTATAGCTGCATATGCCAAATAATCAGTTTTGTTCTTTTTAGTTTAAGCACAAAGTTATCAACCCCATAAGGTCAAACTTCATTGATGAGATTTCCAGTATTTGCTTTTGTAAAGTGCTGGAAATGTGGCAAGAATAAAATTTCTCATGGTATTTCCCACTTCCTTTTCTGGCCATCATTACTAAGTGAAATTTAGGCTTGGGGGAGGGGTGAATCTAGGAGAAAAAAAATTTAAGTATTGCTGTTCTTAGGAGGTTTTGAGCAAACATTTCACTTCCTAGGAAAAGCTGAAGATGTTTTTCTCTGTTTCCCCTTTGTGGTGAGGATGCAGAAATGTTGAAGAGGGGAGAAGCTTCCTCCACCCTCACCCCTATATCTTCTCTAGGGCAAGAGCCATCACAGCCCTGGCTTAGATGCTTCCCTACATGGCCCTTTCAAAAGTATGTGGGCCCTACAACACAGGAGTCTTTTGACTCCTTTTAGTACATTGAGGGGGGCAAATTTGCTTTTGCAGAAGGACAGAAAATTTATCTCTAGGGTCTTCCTCTACTCAACAGGGGCTGTACTGCACAGAAGAATCTACCATATTCTGAGCACTGAGTACATGAATTATATTCACTAAAGATTGGAGAGCTAAAAGTTTCTCTCTAAGAGTGACCTGGTCTAGGAAGAATGTCAAAATTGTTACTATAGTTGTACTTGTGCTCTTTGGTTTAGAGGGCAGGTGCTTCGTGTGTACATAGAAGCAGAGCTTGTTGGAAAAGAGCAGCTAAAAAGGAATGTGATTAGAATCCGCCTCTGTGTGATGACACTATCTGGACTTGGTCTCCTTCATCCCTAACACTGTCCGCACTTTCTATGTGCTCCAAACTCATACTGGCTCCCAAAAGCTGACTGTTAAACTTTCAAGAATTTTGACAGCCCTTGTAAAACACAGCCATTATAAAAACTAAATTATATAAATTTGCAATTAAATACGTTTTATGAAAAGCCAAGATAGTAAATATTTAAAACTCTTCCTAATTATTTTACTATGTTTCACTATTATCTGTTCTGTTGAGGTTAGTTACATCTATTGTGGCTATATGGTGGAAATACTGCATAAAATGCTGTGCAACTGAGCTTCTCTTCCCAATTCTTCATTCAGTGATGTCATATTCAGAACTTGAAATTGATCACGATGGAAATAATTACACCACAGAAATCAGCACATGCTACAAAGCAGACTCCCCTCCCCTCGCCCAAGAGCTTGTTACTAAACATTTACTGGCACAGCACTGACCCTAAGGGATGTGGTGGTTTAGCTTCTACATTGGAGAACCAATCAGAATACCTCTGTGGTTCAGTTACATGTGTATTCATCATGTATGCTTATGATTACATATTTGTTTGCTTGTTTATTTCTTATGCTCCTAGAACATAAGCACTGTGAGAGCAGAGACTTTGGCTTTTTCAGTGCTATGATTTGAGCCTAAAAATGTGCTGTGTCCTGCACATAGTATTAATAAATGAGTTAAATGAGTGAAAGAAATAAATGTCAGGCTGGTAGTGGTAGCTCAGGTCTGTAGTCCCGGCACTTTGAGTGGCCAAGGCAGGCAGATTGCTTGAGTGCAGGAGTTCGAGACCAGCCTTCACAATATGGCGAAACCCTGTCTCTACAAAATATACAAAAATTAGCTGGGCATGGTGGTGTGCAACTGTAGTCCCAGCTACTTGGGAGACTGAGGTGGGAGGATTACATGAGCTTGGGAGATCGAGGCTGCAGTGAGCTGAGACTGCACCACTGCACTCCACCCTGGGTGACAGAGTGAGACCCTGTCTCAGAAAAAAAATAAAAAGTAAAAAAATAAAATTCTATAATTTCTTCTTTAAAGATACCCGAAGCCAATGTTCATGTTGGAGCGCATTGATTCCTCGTGAATTGTATCATTCCTCAGTGCTTAGAACAGTGTCTGGCACATGCTAAGTAGTGTATAGACTTTTATAGGTAAAAATAAAATAAGTTATCTTCCTAACAGTTAATTTTACAGATGAAGAAACTGAGTTACAATTAGATTAAGTAAGATAGCTAAGGTCCTACAGCTAGTGAGTAGCTGGATCAGGATCTGAACTCGGGATAATTGGAGGCACTGCCCGCCTTCTATACCACCGTACTGTGCCGCCTGTTGTCAATCACTCCACGTGACTGAGACTCCTCTTTTGTATGTGGCTCTAGAATTGCAGTCTATTTGAGAACCAACTTTGGAGTCAGCAGAACTTGGGTTTAAATCTCAAATTTACCAGTTTCTTCACTTACAAAATGGGGATGATTTTTCCTCCACTTTGTAGTTGTCACTACTACTAGAAGTAATATCTCGAAACTGCTTTGCACGTACGTGATAGACACTAACTTACAAATGGTCAGTTATTGGCCGTAATTTCCTGTGGAGGCTCTCTGTTAAGTGTGGGGCTGTGACACCCTTAGCCACACACTGTCCCATGTTGCCTCCTCCAGGCCATCCTGTAGACAGAGTAAAAAGAGCCGACTTCTATATTTGGGGTCTCCAAGAGGTAAGACTAGGACCAATAGACACAAGTTCTGGGAAGTCCTATTTCAGGTCAGCTTAAGCACTTTCTAAATAGAGATACCTTTCTCTGAAGCATGGACCTCGCTCCTCTACAGAAGCAGACAACTTCCACTATCCTCTTTAACCGGGTTTAACCCCTTGCCCTCCTTATCAACGAATCTATGCTGCCTTTAACATTTTAAATAATTCTATCTAGTATAGCTAAAGAGTTTTATTATTCCTGAGATTGGGTCGTTTAGTAGGTTTTCAGTGTTTTAGACCTGGAATGAGAGGGAGTAAGAAAAGAAGGAGGGAGGAGAAAAGAGAAAAAGAAGGAGAGAGAGAGAGGGAGAAAGGAGAAGAGAGGAGAGAGAGGGAGGAAAGAAGGGAAAAGGGGGAAGAGGAGGGAGGGGAGAAGGAAATTGGAATTTACCTGGAGAGAAGGTACCAAACTTGGGAGACAGACTGAATGGCAATGGATTGATAGTTATCTGGAGACCTCACAGGATAAGGATGGTTGAGAAGATAAGCTAGCTCACTCAGCTATCTTGCTGGCATACTGGCTATGTGACAGACACTGTTCTGCTTGAAAACTGCTCTCTCAGAGCAGTAAAGTAAATCAAACATCTTGCCCAAACTCACACTGGTGGAAAATGGCAGAGCTGGACTCAAAGCTGCTCTCTGACTCCAGCCCTCTCCATTTCTCTACAGCTATCTGCTCTGTGTCTTCCCCCCAGAAAGCGATGGAAACCAGAGCAGGTTTCCGTAACCAGTTATTATAATTTGTCAGGGAGCCATGCTGCAGTTCAAACAGACAAGCACGTTGTCATTCCTGCCATATAAGGAAACAGCTAAACACCATTCCTTTCGCATTGACTGTAGAGATTGCTCAAGTTAGCATTTGACAGGATGAGGATCAAGACCCAGAGCAGTTATATTAAAAAAAGAAAAAGAAAAAGGCCGAAGAAGTACTTTTGTGTGGTTTTTTTTTTTTCCTTGGTACCAGAGATAGTCTAACAAGCAGTTTCCATCCTGTTCCCTGACTCGAGGGGAGATTTTCTCCGGCATTAGGCCCTAAAGTATTCAACTACTCACATAAATACTTCAAGCTGTTCTGGTGTTTACGTCAAATTTAAAAAAAGGCAGAGGATCAGTTGAGGTATTTAAAAGGCCAACATATTCAAAAGGCCAAGATGGAGTTGCTTCTGTGAGAGTCAGGTGGGAAGTTAAGGACTATATTTCTCTGTCCAGTGATGTACAAAAGAAGTTAGAATCCACTCACCTCCCCAGCCACTCTCAGAAGTAGTATTTATTAAGAAGACTTTACATTTAAGTTTGACCTTCTTGTCCAAAGCTGAGAATATTCCCAGGATCACTCTTTGCCTTAAGACTCAGACACAATGGGCACTTTGTTTGTTTTTTGAAACAAAGTCTTGCTGTGTCACCTAGGCTGTAGCGCAATGGCGCAACTCGGCTCACTGCAACCTCCGCCTCCTGGGTTCAAGTGATTCTCCCACCTCAGCGTCTTAAGTAACTGGGATTACAGGCATGCGCCACCATGCCAGGTTAATTTTTTGTATTCTTAGTAGAGATGGGGTTTCAATATATTGGTCAGGCTGGTCTTGAACTCCTGACCTCAAGTGATCTGCCTGCCTTGGCCTCTCAAAGTGTTGGGATTACAGGCATGAGCCACCATGCCTGGCTGCGATGGACATTTTAGAATGCAGGCTCAGTAACCAATTTTATGAAGAGAGAAACAGAGGCATGAACAGTTGAAATTATTTCCTCAAAGACAGCCAGTCCCATCTTGCCATACAGAGTGCCCTCACACTTTCAGATAATTCAAAGAGGCATCACTTAGTCTCCCCAGGGAAATGAAAACAAACAAATAAACCTGTAAGCAGTCTGGTCATCTTCTCCTAACTATCATCTTTGACCAGATTGCATGTGGAGTACTAGTTTATTAGGCATACCCAAGACTGGGTAATTTATAAAGGAAAGAGGTTTAATGGACTCACAGTTCCACATGGCTGGGGAGGCCTCACAATCATGACAGAAGGTGAATGAGGAGCAAAGTCACATCTTACATGGTGGCAGGCAAGAGAGCTTGTGCAGGGGAACTCCTATTTATAAAACCGTCAGATTTCCTGAGACTTATTCACTACCATGAGAACAGTATGGGGGAAACTGCCCCCATGATTCAGTGATCTCCACCTGGCCCTGCCCTTGACACATGGTGATTATTACCATTCAAGGTGAGACTTGGGTGGGGACACAGCCAAACCATATCAGAGGCCATAACAAAATGCCCCAGACAAATTTATTTCTGGATGGAGGTTAGAAGTCCAAGGTCAAGCTGTTAGCAAGATTGGTTCCTTTCAAGGGCTATGAGGGAAGTCTCTGTTTAGGCCTCTCTCCTTTGCTTGTACATGGCTGTCTTTGTGTTCACATGGCATTCTTTCTGAATCTGTATCTGCATCCAAATGTCCTCTTCTTATAAAGATGCCAGTTTTATTGGATTTGGGGCCACCGTAATGACCTCATTTTAACTTGATTAAAATGAGGGTCTCTGTAAAGACCCTATCTCCAAATAAGGTCTCATTCTGAGGTCTTAGGGGTTAGGACTACTTCAACATATGAATACTGGGAGGAGATACAATTCAACCTATAGTATGTCCCGACTCAAAATGATGATAGAAATCCACATGGCACATTTTCTGAAGCTCCATTGCCAAAGACCCTACTGCTGTTGGTATTCTGTCTTTCCACTGGGTCTAAGGGAATACTTTGCTAGAAATCCCTTGGCCTTTTGAACTTGCCTTTGATATTTACTTTCTGCCTTTCTCAATATGAAATTCTGATCCCGTTGAAAGTCAAAAGAGGTTTTCGAAATGACGCACTGAAATACAGCTTCATATACTGTGGCCTATCTGTGGACAGCTATGAAACCACGACGGCAGACCATCTGGTATGAGGCCTTTGGGAGCCAGCGAGGGGGCTCAGTGGGAAGGCTTGGCCAAGGCAGCCTGCAACCTAGGGAGGCAGGCGCTGAGAGGTGAGCAGGTTGGGGGCAGCCAGCCGGGCCGGGGAGGCAGCCGCAGAGGGACCTTGTGCATGCCTGTGCAGGGCCCAAAGAGGGTGGCCCTTTTCCATCACTTTTATACATGCTGATCACAACCCACATATCCCCAGACACAAGGAAAAATATTTGAAGCCTACACATATTTGTGCTCTGAGTCATATGTCTCTTGTCTTTGTTTTCCTCTCTCTCCTCTCCATCCTTAAATTTTTACGCACTTTTTCTCTCAATAGCCCTCCTCACTTGATCTGTGGTGCTCTAGTTGGTTACAAGTGCCCACACATTGTGTCTTGTCTCCATTTTCCATGTTTTTTTTTTAAAGTATTTGATGTCAGCCATCATTTCTCTTTGTCCCTTCCTTAAAGCTCTTCTTGGCGACCATTTCCCAGCTTTGGTCCTGCTCATGGCTTCCCTGGCTTAGGCCGGTGGTGGTCTACAGACAGGGTGACTATACCACTTATCGTCAAACTGGAACACTTCGGAGAGGGAGACAAGGAGCAGTTAATAATTTCCCTAAAATGCCGTCCTGAAATAGGACTGTCCCAGGCACATGGGAGTGGATGCTTATTCTACCCATGGTGTGGTTTTCTGCTTTCCGTAAATCTCTCTTCTCCTAGCAACCGCTCACTCTATTTCTGTACCTTTCTTTTTTAGACCTTTTATGTTCTGATCCTTCTTGTTTATTTCCACCCCAAGAACCTTTACGTGTTTTTGTATTTCTATCTTCTGTTATCTCCTCCTCATTCCCTCACTTTCCCCTGCTCTGTGTGTACTCTCACCTCTTCAATTCTTCTTATCCCTTAATTTCCTTGATTTTCTTCTTTTGGGTACAGACTGGACTGCAGCTCACAGAGGCCCTGCCTGTTTGCCGTGATATATGCAAGACATAGTCCCTGCATTTCTGAAACAAATCAAGACACAGCTGAGCACGCATGTGCACACACGCTCACACACACACACACACACACACACACACACACACACACTTCAAAACAAACCACCAAATGTTACAAGCTGCTTTGGGTCTCAGAGGAGCCTTGAGTGGGCTGTTCACTCCTTCAGCACCTCTACCCAGAGACAAGAACAATCCCCACACCATGCAGGCAGCCATGCCTGTTACTGTTATATAGACATGTTCTGTGTATGTGTCTAGGCTCTCACAGGATGCATTTCCTATGTGTGTACCTGTGTACACTAGAATTGAAAATGATGAAAGTATGTGACCTGAAAAACAAAAAGAAAGTGACAGCTGAAACTAACTGTGCATTGCCTTCATTACGACTTCAGTAATCTGGATCATCTTCTCCTCTAAAGAAATGTATACCAAAGGCCTAACAATGGCTGCTAAACGTTTTTTGTTGTTGTTGTCAATTAAGACAGAGTCTCACTCTGTTGCCCAGGCTGGAGTGCAATGGCGTGATCTTGGCTCACTGCAACCTCCACCTTCCGGGTTCAAGCAATTCTCCTGCCTCAGCCTCCCCAATAGCTGGGCTTACAGGTGCCAGCTGGGCTTACAGGGCATGCCACCATGCCCAGATAATTTTTGTAATTTTAGTAGAGACAGGGTTTCACCGTGTTGGCCAGGCTGGTCTTGAATTCCTGACCCCGAGTGATCTGCCCGCCTCAGCCTCCCAAAGTGCTAAGATTACAGGCGTGTGTCACTGCACCCAGCCTGCTATACGTTTAACATAAGTAACAATAAACTTTTAGGCAACAAGATAGAATAAATATTTATTTCAGTTCATTTTAAATGTAGTTCTCATGACATAGTCATCTGCAGCTTATGGTTCATTCTGAAAAATCACTTCAATTATCCAGATATTCCTTAGACTTAGGGTTGTGCAAGGAAGGCCTGAAACTCCTTCTCAACTTGAAAATGAGAAATGTAAGAGTATTTTCCTCTTGTAAGTCACCAGAAGCCAGTCCACAGGTATCTGAAATACTTGACAAATGGCACTGTGTCAGCTATCAGGAGATGCTCTCATCCTTTTTATTTATTTATTTACTTATTTGAGGATTTTGATCATAATTTTCTTTCTCTCTTTTTTTCAAATACTCTAAAAATTAATAAGTGAGAAAAGAAGATAGTGGATATGGTTTGGCTGTGTTCCTACCCAAATCTCACCTTGAATTTTAGCTCCCATAATCCCCATGTGTGGTGGGAGGGACCCAGTGGGAGGTAATTGAATCATGGGGGTGGGTCTCTCCCATGCTGTCCTCATAATACTGAATAAGTTTCATGAGATCTGATGGTTTTATAAAGGGAAGTTCCCCTGCACATGTTCTCTTGCCTGCCGCCATGTAAGACATGACTTTGCTCCTCATTTGCCTTCTACCATGATTGTGATGCCTCCCCAGGAACTGTGAGTCAATTACACCTCTTCATTCCTTTATAAATTACCCAGTCTTGGGCATGTCATTATTAGCAGAGTGAGAACAGACTAATATAACAGTGAAATAAGATATTTTATGAATAGAGGTAAGGACTTTGTTCAAGTTCTCTCCTTCCTTCCTCTCTCTTTCTCTTCCTCCCCCTCCTCCTTTTCTTTCCTTCTCTTTCTTCTCATTCTTCACATTCTTCCAGTTTTTGTTTTTTCTCCCACTGAGATTTAAATTACTTGAAATGTGCTATTGCTGTCGGGCAGCCTTGTGCTTTAGTCATGGTGGCCTATAACTCTCTTGCTTAGATATATCTTTTTATGAAGATTGATGGTAACAAAAAATACTTTCCCCATACTCTGCCAGGTAGGTATATAGTTTAGCGATGGTGGAATGGGAATATCTATCCAGAGAGCTCCCTATTATCCTAAGACTTGATAGAGTCATCCCCAGCCATCCTGGAGCCACTGACCCACCTGTTTCTGAGTAACTACGAAACAAGGAATATAGGAATTTGAGTTATTTTTGTTTTTTATTTTTTTTTTAACTTTCAGGCCTTTCCATATTTCTGCTCTTAGATATACTGTTAAAATAAAATAATCACTCTTTCCATGGCAGTACTTTCTAGCTTGCTAATTCTTTTTTGAGAGAGTGTTTCCATAAGGTTTTAAGTTTTTAAGTCTTGGCTCTTGGATTTTGTAGGAGCCCTAGGCTCCAGATAGTGGTCTAATAGAAAAGTAGCCCTGTCTCCTGTCTCGTATGTACAGCTGATAATCTGTGTGACTTTCAATGGCCTCCTTGTGCCTCAGGCTTCTTAATTATAAACTGCCAACAGCCTTTTCCCTTCTCTGTGACGCCAAGGTAGGAAGCAATGTAGTCTTTAATACAAAAGAACGTTAGGCAGTAATGTGTCTTACAACACAGACATGTATTTCCTTTCTTCTTCCTTGGAAATATGAAGACTTTTGCTGGTTGGTTTTTGGGGGAAGAGGGAAGTCATATATTCATAAAGGAAACACCCCGTATTCAAAGTTCAGAATTTGGGGTTTCCAATAATCATCCCATGCATGAGAGCTGACTTTCTCTGCTGGGGCTGCCCCACCCTCAGTTCCAGCCTTTCCTTCTTTTATTTTTCTTTTATTGTTTTTAGAGGTAGAGTCTTACTCTGTCACCCAGGCTGGAGTGCAGTGGTGCAATCATAGCTCACTGCAACCTTGAACTCCTGGGCTCAAGCAGTCCTCCTGCCCCAGCCTCCTGAGTAGCTAAAACCACAGACACAGCACCACCAAGCCAGGCTAATTTTGCATTTTTTTTGTAGAGAAGGGGTCTCCCTGTGTTGCCCATGTTTGTCTTGAACTTCTGGCTCCAATTGATCCTCTGCCTCAGTTTCCCAAAGTGCTGGGATTACAGGCATGAGGCACCACGCTGGCCCCTTCCTCATCTTTAAAAGCAATATTGAGAATCATCTTGTTTGGAGAAACTCTGGAACCCCATAGTGCTGAAAAGGGAGGATTAAGACAGATTGCCATTCAACTGAAGCTTTTCCTCTAAGGTAGTAAGAAATTTTTTTTTTCAGTTTTTCTTTTTTTTGAGACGGAGCCTTGTTCTGTCGCCCAGAATGGAATGCAGTGGGGCGGTGGCAGCCCACTTCAGCCTTATCCTCCCCAGTAGCTGAGGCTACCACACTTGGCTAGTTTAAAAACATTGTTTTTTGTAGAGATGAGGTTTCACTATATTACCCAGACTGGTTTTGAACTCTAGGGCTCAAGTAATCCTCCCACCTTGGCCTCCCAAAGTGCTGAGATTACAGGCCTGAGCCACTGCACCTGGTCCAGAAAACTTTTTTAAAAGCTTTATCTGAAACCAGAGCACATAGTGCACAATGGCACAATCTTAGAATCTTGTTGCCCTCAGATTTTCTAAAATTGTCTTTTATCAGCATTTAAGTTTCTAACACGTAAGATCACATATGCGAAAGTGCTTGTGCTTTGTGATATCTGTGATTTCATTATCTATAGCCGAATATATTAAAGTGTAAAAGTGCTCCAGGAACCTATGAAGAACAATAGAGGAAAAGCATATTTGATCCCAGCAACTGTGCTTGCAGCCAGGCTTGAATGGGCAATCATGTGGGTGGGTTAAATTGTTTGTTTGTTTATTTATTTATTTATTTGAGACGGAATCTTGCTCTGTCACCAGACTGAAGTGCAGTCGTGTGATCTCAACTCACTGCAAACTCTGCCTCCCAGGTTCAAGCGATTCTCCTGCCTCGGCCTCCCAAGTAGCTGGGACTACAGGTAGACGCCACCACACCCGGCTACTTTTTGTATTTTTAGTAGAGACGGGCTTTCACCATGATGGCCAGGATGGTCTCAATCTCCTGACCTCGTGATCTGCCGGCCTCAGCCTCCCAAAGTGCTAGGATTACAGGTGTAAGCCACCATGCCCAGCCAAATTGTTTTTTATTGTTCTTTAAATAAAAGTTTATTTTAGAATACTTTCAGATTTACAGAAAAGTAGCAAGAATATTAGAGTTCTTATATGCCCCACACCCAGTTCCCCCTATTGTTAACATTAAAGCACATTTGTCACAAGTAATGCAACAATGTTGATACATTATTATTAATGAAAGTCCGTCCTTTATTTGGATTGCTTTAGGTTTGACTTAATGTCCTTTATCTTTTAAGCCCCTTAAAATAGAATAATGTTTCATATGGGGAAAATGTAATGTTCTCATTGTAGCGATATTGATGGAACTTTAATACGTGAGTGAAGATGATGTAAGCCTACTCTTTTCTTGAACATATGCTTGCTGGACTGGCAATCTCTTGAGGACTTTCCACCTGTAATACCTTAGGCCTCTTCTGGTCTCTGGTTTGTTTCCCTTGAGGCCATTAGCAGACTTTTCGGCCTGACCCACCCTGGTGCTGCTGCTATTCTGACTACTCATTCCAAACGGTTGGTAATATCCAGCATCACACTCCCTCCCACAATTTCAGTTTTAGGCAGAAACCTTAGAGTGCAAACGTTTACCTGGCTGTTGAATTGCTGAAACTCTGTTCTTAAAGTTGCTTCATATCACAGTGACTTGTGAGAGCTCTGACATTATTAGAAGTTCCAAAAGAAGACCTGAGCCATGTTCCCCCAGATCTTGAGATCTAAAGATTTTGGCCAGCTTAATAACACTACAATTTATGGAAAATACCTGTTAGTAACAAACAGAAATTATAAAGGAGATCTCTTACTAGAAATCATCCCAGTGACAGTCTTCCACATACTGCACTTCCAAGCTTTCTTTGAAATAGAGTTGCCAGCAGACAGTAGCAGAAATAATACTTTTAATTCAATTTCTGTCTTTGGGCATCTTGCTGACTGACATCTGGAGGCATCTCAGTCTTCTGGAGTGGCACCTTATGGTGAAGGGGCTGGACCAGATATGGTCTCTCCTAGTTTTAAAGTTGCTTGGGCTGGGGCTTTGTAACATTCGCTCAGAAGGCTCGTTGGTGTCGTTTCTATCAAATTTCTTTCTTTTTTTTTTTTTTTTTTGAGACGGAATTTTGCTCTTGTTGTCCAGGCTGGAGTGCAATGATGCAATCTCGGCTCACCACAACCTCCACCTCCTGGGTTCAAGCAATTCTCCTGCCTCAGCCTCCCGAGTAGCTGGGATTGCCGACATATGCCACCAGGCCCGGCTAATTTGTATTTTTAGTAGAGATGGGGCTTCTCCATGTTGGTCAGGTTGGTCTCGAACTCCTGACCTCAAGTGATCCACCCACCTTGGCCTCCCAAAGTGCTGGGATTACAGGCATGAGCCACCGCACCTGGCTCAAATTTCTTTTTCTACTGTTTTGCTTTCATTAACAAATGGCTTCACAGGGAGAACAAAATGCTAGATATAGTTCAAATACTAGTTACAAATCCTTTGCCTTCAAGATAATGAGTTATTCGATTGGTCACAGTTGGTTTGTTTTTAAAGTTGATTTTGTATAGAGTTTTAATCAACTACATGCATCTGAATCAATAAAGGTGAAAATACTTCACGATGAGGAAATGTAGTTATCTTCTTTGGTATCTTCATATGAAAAAAATGAGAGGGACCCTTAACAATGAGTGAAACTAATATTCTTAACTCAGAGAATTTCCTTAAAACTTCAAAATAACAATAATATCAGCACTTTGAATTAGTTATCTAACTACAAATAAAGATGGTAAAGAGATACCTTTCATGAAAGGAATGGTTGAACGAATTCTCAAAGAGGAAGACATCAAAGTCAAGGAAGAAAGTAAGAGCTCAAGGCTTGGGGTGGAAATGGTTACTAGGTTTAGCCATCTGCTTTGGTCTTTCCTGTTCCACATGTAGCTATATAGTTTACATAAAAGTATCTCTCCAGAGGATCAGAAAGAACAGATTTATGGAACCAGATGTGAGTTAGCATTCCTACAGGTGTGGCTCTGCAGCTGAAAGAACATGTTGTACCAGGGATGAAGTTTCTTATTATGTAATCAATATAAATTACCACTAGACTTTTACAGAGGTTGATAAAGCAAACATATGTCATTTGGATTGGCCTTCTGGTATATAAAGAGGCCCTGCTTCACGTGGGGCACAACATGAAAAAAATGCACCATTTGACATTCATAAAATATTTGGTAGAAAATGCCATGGCAGTGGTCAGGCAAGGTTGCTCCAGCTTGCACAGCTCGCTGGTGACTAGATGGAAATTGTGTTTATGTGTTTTTCATCAAGAAAGATGAGGAACAGTTCATAAATATTTTTAAAGTCTCTCAGAATCTGATAAGGGCCAAGAGGATGAAAATTAGAGGACTGGCGGGGAAAAAAACCCCAGAATGCTAGAGAAAAGATGGAAAAAGGTAGAATTAGTCAAACTACAGAGGAAAATATCCTTAGGTGGTATAGAAAATCAAGGTTACAAAAAGAGATTGGTAAATTTCAGAGTGTTTAAACAATTGCACACAAAAAGAGAATTTTAAAGTTCTAGACAGTAAAAGTAAAAATGTTGCTGATAATTTGTGTCAATTAAGTGTCTAAGACAAATGTTTTGATTTTTTTAAGCTGAGTGTTTTATGCTAGATTTTACAATGAAACAAAAAAAACCTATTTTCAGGCTTTTAATTTGCTTAAATTTTTTCAATATAATTTACATATATTGCTTAAATCTCTGATATTCTTACTAATTAAAATTTTTTCTTAATCATTTAATTTCCAAGACATTAATCTCCTGTAATGACTGTGGATCTATGAGAGTCTCTCATAAAATTTATCATTATTACTGTTCATGTTTCTATGTTGCTTGATACATATAAGTTTATGATTTTTACATCTTAAAGCATATTTTGTCTGCTATTAATATTGCTACAACATGTTTCTTTTGTTATTTACTTATTACATAAATTTTAAACCTTTTATTTTTAATATTTCTAATTATTTTAGAGTGGATCTCATTAATAGCATATAGATAAATTTCAAAATCTAGTCAGAGAGATTTCCATTATTTAATGTATGAGAGAAATCCATTTTATTTGTTATTATGGATTATATACAGGATGAAAATCTGAAAACACAGGACAAACTTAATTTTAAACAATATATTAGTCACATTTTAAAAATATTGGCTCAATATGTTTTTCTTCAAGTTTCAGACATTTCAAGTACAGTATCTTTAAATTTAAAGCAGTGTCCAATTTTTTGAACCCTAAAAAGTATAATAAATACACTATTTTCCCTGAATTTCCAGACTTTTTGACCCTATGTAGTGTATTTGTTGTACAAAACATATGAGCATATTATTTGAAAAGTAACTAGCCTACAGTGTAAGTGCTTACCCTATATTTTCTGATTTTTTTTGGACACAAGGTAATTTAGTCTTATTTTTAACATCACATTTTGTATTTCTTCTTTTCCATGTATATTCTTCATTTCTGTATTTTCTCCTTTCCTGGTGTTTTATTATGTTTATTGATTCCCTTTTATTCTTTACTGTTTTGTTTATATACATCCCAATTCTAGAGGATATTTCTATTAAAATTTAATATGTATATATTACAAAGTATAAATTTTACTATCCCTCCAAGCTATTTGTGGTCATCCTATAAGCTACCATTTTCTAATGATCTGTTTTGTTTTTAAACCCTGAAAAATTCATTGCATTTTTTAAAAAAGCCAATTCTTACAATAATCTACCTACATATTTTGTTGATTTCTTTGTTCACCCTTGCTTCTAGCATCTCACGCCCCCTTTCTGGGTTCAAATTCCTATTTGCTGAAGTTATTTTTTAGTAATTCCTTTAGAGAGTGACTTTGGGTTGTAAGCTCTTAGACTTCGTAAAAATACACTTTTTGCTTTTACTTTTAATTTAGACCTCAGTCTTGGATATTTGTTTAGCTAAGTATAGAATGTTTTTGCTTGGTATATTAAAGATGTTATTACATTTTCTTCTCTCTCTTTTCTTTTTTCCTTCCCTCCCTTCCTTCCTTCCTTCCTCCTCTTTCTTTTCTTTTTTCTTTTCTTTTCTCTTTTCTTTTCTTTTCTTTTCTTTTCTTTCTTTCTTTCTTTCTTTCTTTCTTTCTTTCTTTCTTTCTTTCTTTCTTTCTCTTTGTCTCTCTCTCTCTCTCTCTCTCTCTCTCTCTCTCTCTCTCTTTTCTTTTCGGAATCAGTCTCACTTTGTTACCCAGGCTCCAGTGTAGTAGCACAATCATGGCTCACAGCAGCCTGACCTCTGGGCTCAGGTGATTCTCCCACCTCAGCCTCCAGAGTAGCTGGGATTACAGGCACACACCACTATGCCTGCTAAATTTTTATATATTTTTTTTAAGAGATGGGGTTTCGCCATGTTGGCCAGGCTGGTCTCAAACTCCTGGGCTCAAGCCATCCTCCCACCTCAGCCTCCCAAAATGCTGGGATTACAGGTATGAGCCACCACACCCAGTCAAGATATTATTACATTTTCTTCTAACATTTATTTAGGACAAGTTGGCTGTCGGTCTTGCTGCCCTCTCTTCTGCCAATATAATTTATATTTCTCTGGTCATTTTTGTAATTGAAGCAAAAAAGCAAAATTTTCACACAGAGAAATATTCACATTTTAAGTGTAATATATATGTGTGTGTATGTGTGTAGTATATATACATATATATGTCTATATATAGTGTATATATATTTGCCACATGTATGTAAATATATATGTGTGTGTGCATGCACTTGTAAGTCATATGTCTATGTCTGCCTATATATGTCAGTTTCCATTACGTTGCCTACCTTAGACATCTACAGTTCTGATTTCTATCACATAGAATACATGTGTCTATTCTTGGAATTCATATAAATGGAATCAAATAGCATATATTTTTTGTCTTGTTTTGTGCAACATAATGCTTTTATGATTCATCCATGTTGTTACATGTATAAGTAGTTCATTTTTTAGACAATAATATTTCATAGAATTAATATACATAATTTGTTTTCCATTGTCCTGTTAATGGTCATTTGAGTTGTTCCCAGTTTGGGATATTATGAATAAAGACACAAGAGATGCTCATCAACTTATGATGGGGTTCTATCCTGATAAACCCATTGTAAGTTGAAAATATTTTAAGTTGAAAATGCATCTAATACACCTACTGAAACATCACAGCTTAGCCTAGCTTACCTTAAATGTGCTCAGAGCACATTTGAGCTAAATTATCTAACACAAAGCCTGTTTTATAACAAAATGTTGAATCTTATGTACTGCATATCACTAGCCAGAGAAAAGGTCAAAATTTGAAATTTGAAGTACACTGAAATTGCAACAGTTTCATACTGTTGTAAAGTCAAATCATCTTAAGTCAAGGACCATCTGTGTAACATCCAAGTACCTTTTTTCGTGTGTGTGTGTGTGTGTGTGTGTGTACACAAGTTTTTATTTTTCTTGGCTAAAAACCCAGAAGTGGAATTGCTGAGTCTAATGTATATGTTTGTCATTACAAGAAGTTGCCAAACTGTTCACTGTGGTGATGCTATTTTTAACACTTACAAGCAATAAATTAGCATTCCAGGGGCTCCCTATCCGACAACATTTGGAGTAGTCGGTCTTTTTAATTTAAACAATTCTAGTAGTTGTTTGGTAGTATCTCATTGTGGACTTATTTTGCATTATTCTAATGACAAATTATATTCACCATATTCTTTTGTTCTTATTGAACATATGTATATGTATATTTTCTAGGAAAGATTTATTCAAGCTTTTGCCCAATCTTTAAATTAAAGGATTTATTCCCGTTTTTTTGCCCAATCTTTAAATTTAAATTAAACTGTTTATTATTATTTTGTAGGGGTTCATTATAATTTCTGGATACAAGTCAGATATATGTATTATATTAATACATATTTTCTCTCAGTCAGTGGCTTACCTTTTCATTTCCTTGATGCTGTATTTTGATAAACAAAAGTTTTATATTTTAATGAAATCCAATTTATCATTCTTTAAAATTTTATGGCTATTTTTCTTTTCTCTGAAATATCTGCATACTCCAGGTTGCAAAGATCTTCAATGTTTTTTTAAAAAATTATAGTTCTTGTTTTATGTTTAGGTCTATGGTCCACGTAGAATTAATATTTGTGTATGGTGTCAGATAGCAGTTGAATTTCATTTTCCACATTCATTTATCCAATTGTTTCAGAACAATTTGTCAAAAAACCTTTTCTTTATCAACTGCATTGACTTCTTGTTGAAAATCAGTCATTTTCTGTATAGGCATGATTCTATTTTATTTTATTTTTTTGAGACAGTCTCACCTGTTGCCTAGGCTGGAGTGCAGTGGCATGATCTCGGCTCACTGCAACCTCTGCCTCCTGGGTTCAAGCGCTTCTCCTGCCTCAGCCTCCCAAGTAGCTGGGATTACATGCATGCACCAACATGCCTGGCTAATTTTTATATTTTCAGTAGAGACAGGGTTTTGCCATGTTGACCGGGCTGGTCTTCAACTCCCTGACCTCAGGTGATCCACCCCACCTCAGTCTCCCAAAGTGCTGGGATTACAGGCATGAGCCACTGTACCCAGCCAAGCATGGTTTTTGTTTGTTTGTTTATTTGCTTTATAGCTTCTTTTCTATCCTATAGATCCATTTGTCTATTTTTCCACAAATACCAAACTGTCTTGATTACTGTGTTTTCATTAATGTTAGACATTACTTGTTACCTTTCTACTACTGGAGATAAGGATTTAGTACTTTCATACAGGCTCCTCATTCAACACAGCATCTTCCCCATCCTTTTAATATTATAATAACTGTATGAATACTTTGTCACTGACCATGTAGTATACTATGATTACATTTTCTTTCTATATTACCACGTTCATTCCCACTACCCCCCATGATTTAATAATGACTTCATTTCTTTTAGCTGCTTAGTTTTCGATTATTAATGCCTGCCCCAGAGTATCTGACAGGAATGTCAAACCCATTTCAATACAGTCAAACACATCAGGTAATTTGTCAATTATTTTTCTTTAAAGAGATTCTTCTGGAAACTTCTTGGCATTTTCTAGGCTTGGTGCACAGCTTGCTGTTATAAATCTTTACTTCACAGTCATCTTAGGCATTTCCTTCCTAGGACTAAAAGGAATTTCCTTTGTATGTGGGCTGAAATTTGAATCCTCCATTTCCTGGTTCCCATTATTCCTTTTTCTTTATACTCTTGTTTCAATGAAGAAGATCATATAGGAGCATCCTGAACAAGCATCCAGAGAAGAAAAAATTTCTGAAAACTTAATAGTTTTTAGTATCTTTGATTTAAGTCATACTTGATTGATTTATTGGCTGGGCATAGAATTCTAGGCTGGAAATCATTTTTCATAAAACTTCCCAAAACATACCTGCATTGTAACTGCCCAACAGGTTCTCCTTGCCCACTTGCTAGACAGAGCCGGTTTATCAAGATGAGGAATTGCAACAGAGAAAGAGTAATTCATGCAAAACCAGTGTAGGGGAGACCAGAGTTTTATTATTGCTCATATCAGTCTTTCTGCTAATTCAGGATGGGAATTTTTAAGGGTAATTTGGTGGCGGAGGGGTGGGGGTGGCAGTGAATTGGGAGTGCTAATTAGTTGGGTCGGGTCTGAGATGAAATCATAGGGAGTAGAAGGTGTCCTCTTGAGCTTAGTCAGCTCCTGGGTGGGGACCACAAGACTGGATGAGCCAGTTTATCCATCTGGGTGGTGTCAGCTGACCCATCGACTGCAGGGTCTGCAAAATATCTCAAGCACTGACCTTAGGTTTTACAATACTGGTGTTATTCCCCAGGAGCAATCAGGGGAGATTTAGAACCTTGCAGCCTCCAGTTTCATGACTCCTAAATCATCATTTCATATCTTGTGGCTAATCTGTTAGTCCTACAAAGGCAGTCTAGTCCCCAGACAAGAAAAGGGCTTGTTTTGGGAAAGGGCTGTTAACATCTTTGTTTCAAAGCTAAACCATAAACTAAGTTCCTCCCAAAGTTAGTTTGGCCTATGCCTAGGAAGGAACAAGGACAGCTTGGAGGTTAGAAGCAAGATGGAGTTGGTTAGGTCCGATCTCTTTCACTGTAATAATTTTCTCAATTATGATTTTGCAAAAGCAATGTCAGCATTATTTCCATTATCTTCTGGATTCCAATGTTGATCGTAGCAAGTCTGACACCATTTTGATTAATGAATATTTGTATGTTGACTGTTTTTTCTTTCTTTCTGGTAGTACTTAGACTCTTGTTTTTCACTTCAATACTGGAAAATTTCATGACAATGTACCTTGGCATCGTTTGGATTTTTATTCACTCTGAACACTAAGTGGGCCTGTTCAATCCAGAAAAACACATCTTTTAGTTTGAAATTTTCTTATATAATTCTGGTGATAATTTCCTTCTCCTCATTTCCCATGTTCTAGGACACACACACACTCTTTCTTCTATCTGTCATTGAATTATTGAGAGCTTGAACCTCCTAAACCAATTCTCTGATTTTATATTTTCTTAACTTTATTCTACTTTTATGTATCTTATTCTAATTTTTGAGAGTTTCCTTAAATTTGGCTATATATTGTCTTTAGCCATAGTATTTTTAATTTCTAATAATTTCTAGTAATTTTAATTTGTTGTTGTTGTTGAACATTTCTTTTTATAACATCCCGATCCTCTTTCGTAGATACAGTAGTTCTCTATGCCCCTGGAAATATCATTTGTATTTTAAGTGCCTTTCTGCCCTGCCTCATCTGACTTTTCTCTGTGTTCCTGTTTTCTATTATTTGTACTAGTCTCTGTCTTTCATTCTTCCCTCAGAATCCTGGTGATCCTTGGCTGTCTGTCCATATATAGGAGTAAAGCAGTAAAAAGCTGATTAAAAGCTGTGGGTTCAGGAGTGCTGCCCGGCATAAAATGGGCCAGTTATTTTTCTTTCCACGGCAATCTCCAAATACCCATATCTTTAGATTCTTTTTCTTGAATAAGTTTATCCAAAGATTTTCATTTTAAACATTTTTTTTTTTGACAGAGTCTCTCTCTGTCACCCAGGCAGGAGTACAGTGGTGAAGTCTCAGCTCACTGCAACCTCTGTCTCTTGGGTTCAAGTGATTCTCCTGCCTCAGCCCCTGGAATAACTGGGACTACAGACACATGCCACCATACCCGGCTAATTTTTGTATTTTTAGTAGAGATGGGGTTTCATCATGTTGGCCAGGCTGGCCTTGAACTCCGGACCTCAAGTGATCCACCCACCTTGGCCTCCCAAAGTGTTGGGATTATAGGCATGAGCTACCACTCCCGGCCCCAAAGAAGATTTTCCAAAATTTTCCCTCTGAGTTGTAAGCAAAGGGTCAACATTCTGAGAAGTCTTAGGGCATTACCTGCATTGTAGAGCCATCCCCATGGGATGGTTCCCCCTTTTATCTTTGGTAGTTCCTGTCAGTTTCACTGGTTCTAGACCATGTTTCACATCAGTGTCTTGGCTGGAATTCCTAAGCAGGTAGTTCATATTTGCTTCCCATTCCCTCACACAAAAAGAAGTTTTTCTCCTCTCAGCCCACGGTTTAGCTTCCTCATGAGTAGACTGTCATGAGTAGTGTGTATCCATTTGTGTTCATAGATGAAACACCACCTTTCTAGCTCGTGGCTTTAGACAAGCTCTCAGTTCCAGTTTTCTGCTATGTTACCAATGAAGGCCACCAAACCCTTAATTCAGGCTAACTTCTCTGTCTTTGAGTTTCCTCTGCATTCTGGAACCTGGAGATGTTCTTCTTTTGCTTACAAGCTTATTTAAGTGTTGTTTCTAAATGTTTCACTTATTTATTTCTGTAACATTTATGTGTTTGAAGCTGATTAGAAATGCTTGTTGAATCTGCTTAGTCCATATTGACCAAAAGCCTAAATTTACTGATTCAGAATTCCAGATTCTCAGAGCACTCAGTAAATTATAGTGCCTAAGTTTGCTTGTGTGTATGTTATCAATGTTTTGCCAACACTTTTGTCTATAAAAAAAAATTCCTGTTAGAATTTTTATGATTCTTATTTTCCTACACCTGTTCATTAGTGTAACATGGTGGTCAAAGGAGATTGGTTTTTTTTGGTAGTTTTTCCTATCACAACATGGCTGCCAAAGAGCAGATCTAGTAGATGAAACAGATTGCCTCGGACTATCTTAATAATCACTGCCATCATTTCCCCCCCAAATTTCACCTATTTATTCATTCAGCCTGCATTATTAATTGAGGAAAATTAACTTATCTGTGGAGATTTAGCCTTGAAGGTAATTTCTGACATGACAGTTGTGGTGGGAGGCAGATTCTCAGTTTGTATGCAAGTGGAGAAGAATCATGATGGGCAGAAGACTTAGCCCCTGGTCCTAATTTCTGTTTTTCCATGCTCAACCTTTTAAATAGAAATGATTCTCTTAATAGGAAAAATGGAAATATGGCTCCTTGAGGATTTGAACAATATGAGACCTGAAGACCTCAGATATTACATCTATTAAAACATTAGCACAACCATGCAACATTCTTTCATGACAGCATGACTGGGTTATTGGGGAGTATCAACTCATTGTGGGTATAAAAAAGAACTGATTTCTATTTTTTCCTATTAGTACTGTTCTATGTCAAACTTCCTTTTATTACTAGCTACAAGGGACCTTTAATACATCGCTGACCAGTTTCTAAACTCAAGAAAGAGAAATGTTTGTTTTAAAACTGAAATTTCATCTCATATCTGATTCAAAGCACTGCCCCCACCCTCACCCCACTGCCCCCAGGCTGGAGCCTAGTGGCTTAGAATTGTAGGGCTCTGGCTCTTGAACAACTTCTTTTCCTTCATTCCAGTGAATAACCCTGGAATATGGGGAGTGTGAAGTGGGTGAAGGAAGAAGAGGTCTGTACTAGACTTCCCATAATAACTGGTTGTTACGAAATGACTGAAGCTAATCTGCCCCTTCATAGTTGTCTGGTCCTTTTTAGAGAATGTCAATTATCTCTAGAGAGAGGGAGAGAGAGAGAGAGAGAGAGAGAGAGAGAGAGAGTGTGTGTGTGTGTGTGTGTGTGTGTGTGATGGAGTCTCGTTTTGTCACCCATGCTGGAGTGCAGTGGCACAATCTCGGCTCACTGCAACCTCCACTCCTTCCGGGTGGTGCACATCTGTAATCCCAGCTACTGCCTCAGCCTCCCAAGTAGCTAGGATTACAGATGTGCACCACCACGTCTGGCTAATTTTTGTACATTTAGTAGAGACAGGGTTTCACCATGTTGGCCAGCCTGGTCTCAAACTTCTGACCTCAGGTGATCCACCTGACTCGGTCCCCCAAAGTGCTGGGATTACAGGTGTGAGCCACTGCACCCAGCTGATTATCTCCAATTTTTAGATGTAGGCACCACTTCCTCCCAGATAACCTCAATACCAGGTGATGTGTTATCACGGAAACAAGTCTCAGAGACTAAATTCTGCCACACATGAAACAAATAGGCATAAAAACAATTATAAAGCCTGTTTCATACATTTCGTAAAGTCCCCATTCTATCTCTTTTTTTTTTGAGACAGGGTCTTACTTTGTCACCCAGGCTGGAGTACAGTAGTGCAAGCATGGTTCACTGCAGCCTCAAACTCCTGGGCTCAAGCAATACTCCCACCTCAGCCTCCAGAGTAGCTGGGACTACAGGCATGTGCTATCATGCCAGGCTAATTTTTTAAAAATTATTTTCCGTAGAGGTCTCACCATGTTGCCCAGGCGGCTCTTGAACTCCTGGGCTCAAGTGGTCTTTCCACCTTGGCCTGCCAAAGTGCTTAGATTACAGGCATGAGCTACCACCTAGACCCCATTCTATTTTCTCTTTCTTTCTTTTTTTTTTTTTTTAAGACAGAGCTTTGCTCTTGTTGCCCAGGCTGGAGTGCTGTGGCATGATCTCAGCTTGCTGCAACCTCCACCTCTCGGGTTCCAGCAATTATCCTGCCTCAGCCTCCCTAGTAGCTGGAATTACAGGTGCCCACCACCAAGCCCAGTTCATGTTTTGTATTTTTAGTAGAGACAGGGTTTTGCTATGTTGGCCAGGCTGGTCTTGAACTCCTGACCTCAGGCGATTCACCTGCCTCAGCCTCCCAAAATGCTGGGATTACAGGCATGAGCCACTGAGCCCGGCTTATTCTATTTTTTTAAACGCTCTGACAAGTACCTTTGCACTTTAGGCAAAAGATCCACTCCCTGGCAAATGTTACAATATTCTAATGGCAGAGCCAGCTCATGTTCTAGCCAGGCTAGACACTTTCATTAAATGGGCACAGACCTGAATAGAATCCTAGATCTATGGCACTCCTCTGAATGCTGGGTTTGTCTGATTTCTTAATCCCTATACACACAAGGATGGAGATGCCTGAATAAGCATCTTTCTATCCAACCCAATCACATATATTGAACACCCACTCATTTGCCTGAAGAAGCATTATTTCTTCATCCTTTATGCCAATTTGTAGACCTTCAGGTATGGATTTAGAGAACGATATTGAAAACATCAATCTGATGCTTTCTGGAGTGTGTACACCGGAGCAGAGTCCTTCCTATGCTAACAGTTCCTAGAGTGCAGATTAGAGTTCATTTACATACATTGTCTGCACTGAAGTATTTTCAAATTAATTTTCAACAATATAACATTGGTCACAATGCTGAGCTAACTCTTTTAGGTGTACATGGGCTCATTGCAAGAGATAAAAATATAGTTGAATATTTTAGGATGAAAATAAAGTAATGTTAAGAATTAGTACAACCAAGGGAAAGACTGCCTCATAGAAATCTATATTTACTAAGGAAAGAATATGAAGGCTAGAATCCATGAGGATGTTATAGTCCCCCCAACTCCCTACTTTTAAGGTGAAATTACCAATAAAAGTTCATGAGAGGCACTGTAGTATAATACCGGGGACACAGGTAGTATACCTACTACAATCCTGATCGTGGGCTCTTGCTAATGAATCATGGTTTTAAATTTTTTTTAATTTTTATGGTTTTAAAATTCTTTTTAATATAGCATTTTGGGCAGCTGAAGCTGATGGATTAGAATTGATGCATGAGAGGGACCTTCATTGTAATATAAAAGGCACTGGGTCTGTCCTAGCTATGAGAACCTAGGTAAAATGTTGAACCCTTTGAGCTTCTATTTCCTTATCCATTAAAAGATAGGGATGAGGGGTGGGAGTTATAAGAACTAAATGAAATAATATAAATAATTTAGCACAGTGCCTGTTGAGGCTGGATAAATATCAGTTCCCTCCTCTTGTAGCCACAAAATTTTAACCAACCTGATATGTTACATTCTGCTCATGTCTCTTCCAGGAGAACTCCATCTAGAACAAAATGTACGTTCAACACGGTATAATTGTGTATGTTTTTACTGTCAGTTTTAGTCATATCTGTCATTTTTTATTTTCCAACATGAAAAGAGAGGTTTAGGGTAGTCATATTGGAAAACAAAGAAAATAAGATTAAAATTCCCTCAAATCAACTTTGGAGCCCTAAAATATTAATGCCTTGACAGCTTACTCACAATCACAAGAGGCTGTGAGCCAACATTTGGCTTTGTATTGCAGAGGTGATGAGAACATATTTTCATTGCTAGAAAAAAAAATTAAGCTATACAGACAGAAATGGGACATGGGAGCCAAATTCCACAAGAACACCCTTGGGTTTAAAGGTTTCTTCCCCCCCATCTTTTGACAATATTTAGCAAACCAAAGACTATAAACTTTTAAAAGGAATCTTGGATGACTTACAGAAATAGTAAGGTCACCAAAACACTTTGTAGGTATTGAATTTTTATAAAAGTGTTTAAATTGATTGATATTCTCAGAGGTAGCATAAACGTAAGGATCATAAATGCTTACTAAAAGTGAACATATTGGGACTAGTTGCCAATTGCAGTCTAATCAACTCAATTGGTCCAATCCTGCATTTTCAATGAATTGACTTAAATCCTACTCATATGAAATAAATCAGTGGTCAGAGATAGCAAATCCGCCAATAGATTACTCAGCTGTCTTAATCAGTGTTTTCTACATTTTTCCACTTTCTGGTACACCTTTGAACTGCCAGATTGCACCTGGCAGATTACACTTGATGGAGGATCTATTTGCCCTTTATTTAGTTATATCATAATTTATGTATAAGAATATGTATTATGAGCTTGCTTTTAGTAGGGTACATGCATGCCGTTTTCCAATAGTCAGTATCCTCCTGCCCAGCACCCTAGGAAAACAGTGTGCCCTGTGTGATGGCTCCTTAGAGAGAGAGCTACAGCAACCACTGAACTGGCCATCAGAGGATCAAACCATGGACTTTATCTTTAGGGTCCTCCCATGATGGCTGAAGCTCTTCTCTCTTTCTGCGCCCACACAAGTGTGGGCCAATTTTTGAAATGGCAGCAGTTTCATAAAACCCAAAGTTTACCTGTGAGGTCTGCTCAAGCCTTCATTCTGTTCTCAGCCTTTGCATTCTCAGTCTGAGAATGCCTCCCCATCCTCTTTTAGCTGATGATGCAGCAGCTAGGTATGTGGGAGTTAGCCTCTTGGCAACTCCTGGGCCATGGAGGAATAGCCAACCACCCAAGTTGCCTACAGATTTTCCCAAGCACATGTCTATCAACACGTGCTGTCAGCTAGGCAGACCATTTCATTGGTCTTGGATGCTTTTCCATTCACTCTGCACTGATTGAAAATTAATTCATAATTCAAGGTTCAGCTCATAAACCTCCACCTCCTTATTGCCCCAGTGAGAATAAATGGTTCTCCTCCTGGGTTCTCACAGCACAAACCTCTGTGTATTATATCTGACCAACAGGGTTTACTGCTGTCATCTCTCTACTTCATTAAAAGGCAGGAACAATTTTTATTGACCCTTGTGTATCCTGCTCTCAATTCCAGTGCTGAGCACAGCATGAAACACAAAGCAAAGGCTCAAAAAATGCTGAATTGAATTGAGTCCAATTAATTGAAGAAAGGATTGTTTACTGACACCATACTAATACTTCTAATATTATCCTGCCTCGCTGGGGAATCTTCACTGGGGGCAGGGGTATGGAGCCCAGTCAGAATCAACTGGGCAGTTTCCCAAACTATACAGGCTAATGGTAGTGGACTGTGTTTAAAAGCTATTCAGGGATACTCTGAAATTATCCCAGCTCGAATCTCACCAATCTTTATGCAGTTGAGAAACTTCAAAGAACCCTCCCTGTCCAAAATACATCATTCAGAATCTTCTATTTAGCTCTCTTCATTTTAATGAAACCTCCTAAAACTAGTCCTGGATGTGTTTTCATCACACTTGAAGTTTAATTAACTCAGGCACAATGGAAATACTTAGATAGATGCTCTTAAATTACATTTCAACAAAACTATTTACAAGTGGTCTAGTAAAAATCTGTTTCTTTGATAGGCTATTTTTAATGTTTCCCAAACAAGTTATTGTGGGTGGGCCAACTTTCCCTCTTTATTTGTTACTTAGAAGTCCATTTAGACATGTTCTGCTCCTGATCTGATTCTCTCACCCCACTGGCTACAGAGTAGTGTGTTTTTGTTTGAAAGGGTCAAAATATTAAGAATCTGACATCCAAAATATGTGCTATTTTTTTTCCTGGAGTCAAAACCCCTACAGTATAAATCCTTTTTAAATGAAGAGAGCAGTGCCAAAAGGAATGAAACATTTTTGGTTCCTTTCCAAAACAGAGAGATAGCACTGAAACAGGAAGTGGATGATTTAAATATCCACTCGGCATCTTGGCAACATATTTATGTTTAAGGGACTTAAGGTTAAAAGGTTTTTGTCTGGCCTGGGAACACTCTATTCTTCCCTAGGGTTTTGGAGGTTTGGAGAAAACTTTTAAAAACTTATCAAATATTTGCAATTAGCCATCTTTTGGAGACCTAATTGTTACTGAGAATGTCATAGGACACATTCCCTGCATGCTGCATGCTACCATTACTCTCCTACTTCTCATGATAATCTCCTTACCCATCTGGCTTCATATGATAGAGTTACTGTTTTATTTTCTATAAAGAAAGAAGAATGCTGTTCCAGTTCTTGTAACTATTTCTCCCAAAGTTGGAACTACACAGAATGACTGAATAAGCAGAATGCAAAGTTGGGGTTCGACTGATTTTGTGTGTGCTGTCTCCAAGGACCACTTAGAGGCTCCAAGGACCACATGCTTATAGCTAGAAATAGACATTATTGGAAGTATTTACACAAGGACGTCAGGCCTTCTCCTAATCCCACCCTTCCGAAATGAGAGACTGCTATTACCCATTTACCAGCACACCACTGGAAAGAATAGTTTAAAAAAAAATGAGTTCAAGGTTTTGGGTCTAAAAGACTAGAATAATGGTGTTTTCATTTACCAAACTTAGGAAGAACATAGAAAGAGGAGCTATGGGGGTAAAAATCAGTAGGAGTTCGGCTTTGAACATTTTATATTTGACCTGACAATTAGGCATTTGATTGGAATTGTTAAATAAGCAGTTGGATATGTAAGTCTGGGGTTCAAGGAAGAGGTCCTGAATATATTTATTTCGGAGTCATGCATTTGCCTGGTATTTAATGCCAAGAGACAAGATGAGACCAAGGCAGTGAGTTATTAGATAGAGGAGCGCAGTCCCAAGATAATTTTTAGGGTCTTCCAACATTTAAAGGTCAGAGTAAAGACCAGAAACCAGCAGAGGAGACTGAGAAGAGTGGCCAATGGGGCAGAAAGAGAGCCAGGAGGGTGAGACGTGCTAGAAGCCAAGTGAAGAAAGGACTTCCAAAAGGAGGAAGTGATCAACTGTGTCGAATGCTCGTACATTAATTAAGAATTAAAAATCCATCACTGGCTCTGGCAATGTAGAAATGTTGATGATCTTGAAAACCATCAAAGATGGTGAGAAAGAGCCTGATTGGCATGGATTCAAGAGAAGATGGGAGGAAAAGAACTAGGACAGTGAATAGAGACAACATTTTGAGAATTTTTGTTGAAAGAGGGGCAGAGGATTGGAATAATAGCTCGAGAGTTGTAAGAGTTTCATGAAGATTTCTTTTTCTTAGCTTAAGATGAGATATATTTTGATATGCTTGTATGATGAGAATAATCATCATACAGAGCAGGAGATGCACATGCATACCAGAGGTGACAATTGCTAGAGCAGTGTCCTTGGGTAGATAAAAGAGCATGAAATTTAGAGCTAAGTGGAAGGGTTGCTCTTCAGTAGGAGCATGGACAAATCAGGCATTGTTGCAGGAGTAAAGACAAACTACCTGGATTCAGCTATAAGTAGACTGGAAAATATGATGGCAGAAGCCTGTGATGCTCTTATCTGATTGCCTCTATTTTCTCAGTGAAATAAGGAAGCAAGTTTTTAACTAAGGCTAAGGAGGGAAGTAGGAGATTTGGGAGATTTTAGGGCAACAGAGGATGTTTGGACTTGGGAAACAGAGCAGAACTGCCAGGCAGCACCAAGAACCTAGCTGACATTACTGGTAACAACTTTTAAGTAAAAGCAGTTAGCTTAGCTGCATGTTTTCCTCCAGCTGGGTTTTCCTCCTGCCTGCTTGCTACATGGAGAGCAGTGTTTAGAGTGATGAATCAGGGGATGTCAGCTGGTAAAGGAGGGTGGGTGGCTAAGGCACCTGGGAAGACAAGATCCCTGGAGGAGAGGAGCCCAAGGAACTAAGAGGTTAGGGTATTAGAATGATCACAGACAAGAATATTGAAATCACTGAGAATTATGGCAGAAGTAGTATTGGGAAGAGTTAAAACCAGGAGCTAACATCTAGAAATGAAGGGGAGTAATGCAGGGATCAGGAAATGACTGCAACAAGGAGGGGTGGAGGGTAATAGTTTCAGAAAGGAAGATGGCTGTGGAGCAAGGAGACCATTGCATCTACTTCCAGGCTCTGTGATACAAAGGGCATGGAAGCTGTCAGTAGAGCTATAAATCATGAGAGAAAGTATAGAGATGAAGTTGCAGGGAACATTCAAAGAAGAGTTTGAGGTATAGGGTCTTGGCTGATGACTTATCTGGAGTTAAGAAATCAGAAAGGGGAATGATATTGGGTCAGAGCAGGCAGTGCATAGAGCCAGTTGGCTGTGGGAGCAGAGGGTCCACAAGGATCTGGAAGTCCTGGGGGTCTTGCAGAATGTAAGGCATCGTGCAGTCAGTTCCGGTGGCCTCTCATGAAGACTGTAGGGGTGAGGCTGGGACTGCTGTGGAGGGATTTCCTTCCAAGAACACACAGAATTCTGGGCTCCCTTTTTCACCCTACTGAGGTTGATCAGAGGCTTGGAAAGTAGTTGTTTACTAAGAGTACACAAAGCCCTGGGGACCACCTTCACTCCGCTAACCCTACAGAAGATGCTGTTTATTCCATACCTTGTTTAATGCTTCAGTGCAGCTGGTGCACAAGTGTTTGCTGTATCCAGAAGAAGGTCAGATAAAGAGTGAAAAGACACTCCTGTTGGAAAAGAGGCAACAGTCTCTCTGTGGTCGTTGATTCACTGTTTGCCTGTTGACTCCTGGAATTAACACTCAACGGTCAAGAAACCTGGGTATTGGTCTTGACTAAGTGTCCTTTGATAAATGCTCCCGTCCTCCAATTTGAATTTGAATTTCTTCCTTTGTAAAATAGGGGAACTAGATCACATGACATCTAGGTTCCCTTTAAGCCCTGAATCTGAGTCTTAACTGTGGCTTCCTAGCTTTTGGGTTTGGCCTACATCGGTGCCTGGTTCCTACCCTTTATTGTCAGTTTTGCCATGGTCTAGCTTTTCATTTCTTCTGCTGCTGCCAGAAATGGTCAAGACAAATGTCAGGACAATGGGCCAGCTACAGTACTTTTTACCAGGTTGCTTGCTGTCCCTTAGATGACTGTGTCTTCATCATGTCCAGACAAGTGATGCCAAGGGTTGCCGCAACTCTTGCTGGCCTCTGGGGATGAAGTGGGTTAGAACCCAACACACAAAAATATGGTTGGAATTTAGGCTGTGCATATTGTCTGAGAAGCAGCTAGCAAAATGCTTGTATGTCTGTGACACAAAGAGCAAGAAGAGATGAAAGGAGAATATATACTCCATGTTGTCTTTCCAGCTGGTCCTCAAGTTGTAGAATTTCTGTCTCCTTTTTCCCCAGTGCTAGTAGGACTTCCCAGTCCCAGTGCCTCTTGGAGAAGTTTCCTGTCATTGTTACAGGATAAGGAAAGCTCTGCTTGGGGTCACTCTTGGTTTATGAATATTTAGTAAACATGATCTTGGCTATATAGCTCTGATGCACTGTAATTATATTATTCACCTGTCTGAAGTCTCACTGTTTAGAGGGGTGACCCTCTGCATTTCTTGTGGTTTTTAAGGTTGAAGGCATGTTTAACTGAGCCTATGAGGTCCTACACCAAAATTTTACCTATCTTCTGGAAGCTAGCAAGGCCTAGGATTTTGAGTAAACTGAAAAATTCAGTGAATTAGTGGAACTGAGAAATTTCATGTTTGAACCAAATGCATAGAGAAAATGAAAATAGAGACAGCTTACCGTCATTTACAAATATACAGTATTTGCAAAAGAACCAATTATCAAATAAAACATTTAAAAATATCTATCCTTTGAAAAGCAAAGCCTCTTAAATTTTTTCAAAAAAACTATCCTCTAATTGGCATATATTCCCTCTGTAAAATATCAGTTCCTAAAGAATTTTTCTTTTAAAATAGCAATCGTGTTCACCAGGGTCATTCAGTTGTGAACTTGTCTTGCCTCCTCTTAACTAGATCCAGAACATTCGTTTTGCTCAGTGCTGTCCTGCTTTCCCTCAGCCTTGCTAAGGTTTCACTAATTTAGTTCAGTTATATAACTTCCTTCCAGTGGGAGTCATTTCCAGCTTTAACATCTTATTTTCCTGGAAACATGCAAGAGTTTGTTGTGCACAAATATGGACTATAGGCTTTAAAAATAAAGCCAAATTTTATATCAAATTGGAGTTTATCTCAGCGTCTGATTATATAATGTGATGTTGCAAATCAATAGATGTGTCCCTAGCACTGCACCACGTAAGGACGAGGAACACAGAGGCCATGGTTTGGCTTTCAATCCAAGAGCTTCACAGTTTGTCCATTGGCAGCCATTTATTGAAGGAAATTGCTAGAGTTCTTGGATTTTCCACTTATTAGTTTTCACATGCTGGAAAAGGTGGGAATTTGACTAGTTCCATTTAGTTTGCAATTTAAAGGCTACCCCCAAATATTTGAAAGCGCATATGACATCATTCCTAGATCATGTGTACATGCTCAGAAACCAAACCCATTCCTGAATAGCCCCTTTCTCTTCAGCCAATTTAAGCAATCTGTAGACTGTTTTGTATATGCAACATTAATTCATTTGGAAGATTTATGCTTATGTGGTTGCTCTGACTGAGTTGGTCAGAGGATTTTAGAAGTTTCCAGGTAAATGGGTAAAATATAGGGAGTAAGCACACTTGGAAGTGAACTATGCAAGCATATGATCAATGTCTTCAGCCAGGCACTGGAGAAGACATTTCCACTGTTTCCCATGCTAGTTACATTTCATTGACAACCCCATTGCTTCAACAGGTGAGACTACTGTGTCAGAAGGTAGAACAATGAGCTTCAGTTTCCTTCAACTTCTCTGGTGGAACCTGTTTCCTTCCTGGTTTTATTTAAAAGTTACATCTTCTGTTTTTGGAAAAGTAGCTGTCAGAGGATTAGAGGCAATTTGTTGACTTGGATTATTTGTTGTAACAAATGTTTTAATAGTATTGCAGAGCACAGACCAATGGCGTGCTGTTCACATTTGCTAGGAGGTTGTTACTGCTTCAGTTTTATTTTTATTTACATTTTTTTTTATCTCTAGCGTTCTCCTTTATGGTCAAAATTGTAAAGAGTGTATCTTTGGAGGAATGCAAGGTAGGCAGGCTTGCTAAGAGCTTCTATAAGACTACCTTAAAAGAAGAGTTGTATTTAACAGAATCTCAACATATGGGCATATATTCTCTTGGGCTGGTTAGAAAGGACTTTTTTCTTTATTTGCTCTTTTTGACCACTGACATTTATTTGAATTTTTTCATTTTTAAACATTTTGATTTTGAAATAAAAGATTAACAGGAAGTTATGCAATAGTATAGAAGGGTCCCAAGTATCCTTCACCCAGTTTTCCCCAGTGGTAACATCTTGCATAACTGTAATACCATACCAAAACCCAGGAAATCGACATTCATATGATTCACAACATTATTCAGATAAGAAGGATTTTTTAAAACAAGAAATAATCATTACAACCATGGGTTTCCTCTAAAAACTGTCCCTTTAACTGAAAAATTCCTGATTGTTTGTTGTTTATTGAGTACTTTTCCACATTTTGCAGAGGCAAACAAAATCATCTTTATAAATCCCAGCCTATGAAGGACAGAACAAAGTCACTGTTCTATTTTACAAAGTATACAAAAGCTAAATGAGAAAAAAACCATCTGAGAAAGCAGAAATTCACTGGTGCAAACTTTTTAGAAAGCAAAGTAAAATAGTAATTATCTTAATCATTCCATTATTGAAGACCTCTTCAAAACTTTATTTACAATAAAATTTCAAGAAGTTCAATTCAATTTTATTACAATAAAATTTTAGTTATTTACAATAGAATTTCCCCATATATTTCTGAAAAGTCACAGTTTTATGGCAACAAGATTAGAATTTTCCAACAATACTTTTTGCCACACTGACCTTTGACCCGTTTAGTTATAACCTCATCTGTAGTGAACCCAAAAGAGTTTACTCTTTTTCTTTATTTCTTGGTTAACTGTTTCTGAGTTTTATATACACAGATCGCATTCCTTGAAGAAAGAGGCAAGGTATTTATACACGCACACACAGTTGGGTTGTTATTTTTTTTCTTACAATGTGTTTATACTGTTCTCAATCTAAAGACCAAAATATTCTGAGGAAAATACAATATTGTACTCTTTAAGGTTCATATTTTATGAGTAATAAATTTAGTTTTGAGGGGTAAGGTGGAAAACCATAAATATGAAAGCACTCCCTTAAGGTCAACATTAAATCTGATAATATGTAGAATAGATTTAAGACTAAGTTGAAGTTTCAACTAGTTTCACCCAGTGTATTTTCTTCTTAGATTTAATGCTGGTTGACAAAAGGAAAAGTAAATTGTTTTCTGGTGACAAATTATTGCAGAAGATCATCTACTTAAAGCATAGTTGCATTTTTTTTTTCATTTGCTTCTCTGTTTTTGAAGGGTTCAGTGTTTATTTGGGGGAGGTTTATGTCAATTATTTAATCAGAAGCAGGCCCCAGAGTTTGCCAGTGATATTTTGGAATGTAGGGTATACTTCAAAGAAAGGTTCCATGTCTCTTGACCCAGATGAAGCCAATTTTTCATAGTGAAGAGTAAGGTAATTAGATTTTCTTTTTCAGAGCAAAAATTATTTTTAGACTGAATTTGGTGGGTCATATTTCTCTGCTCAGTAAATCTTGCAATTATCACTCCACACTGGAAAATGTAACTCAGTGACCCACCATTGCGCCAGAGCTTCTGTGGGCAGCCGAGCTCCAAGAGGCAGCTGGACATGATATGAAGTTGGTGTCTATGACCTATTCCAAGATGGAAACCGAGCTGTCAACCAGTGGCAGTAGTTCATATGCCAACATTTTTGTTTATTTGTAATGGAAAACTTTAGGAGGAAAACATAGGAGACTGGGTGCCAGGGGTGTGTGGTAGAGATTTCAATCATGTTCAGTCACTTAGGAAAATCCAAACTGGCCACTCTAAAGATGGCTTTTTTTTTTCTTTTTTTTTTTTAAAGGAAAGAGTCACTCCAGATCCAAAATCCCAGAATAATTTCCTCTCCTCTCTCTTCTGTGTTTCTGATTTTGCACAAGGCAAAAGCAACTGAGGACAGGGACACTGACTTGCCCAGGAGCAAGAACAAAAGGCCTGGAGTTGTAGAACATGCTAGAACATGAATGACACTCCGGGGAATTAAGAAGCATTCTCCACTCTGTTCCATGGCCTTTTGCTGACCTAACTCCTAGTCTTCCTTCACATCTCAGCTTAGGATACCACTTCCCAAGGAAAGATTAATAGACTCAAGTTTAACTTACTACATTTCTCTGTGCTCTGACAATGCTTGATACCCTTTCCAGAGCAAGGTTATCACACTGCATTGTAATATTTAATATTGACATCCCTACTAGACTGCAAGCCTAATAAACCTGGGACCATACTTCTCATGTTTACAATTTTATGCTTTTTGCCTAGCACTGTATCTAGCACACAGAAAATGGTTAATATATATGTGTTGTTTATGTTACGCATGCCCTCAATGTTTGGGATGCCCCAGATGGCTTAATAAAGTGTTTAAATATCTTCACCATCTCACCCCAGTCCAATGGTATGGAAATCATCTCTACCAAGCTTTGGAAAATTCAATCAGCATCTAAGAAGTCCTTGTAAAAAGCATTTTAGTACCCAATGGTGACTACACATAAAATCTCTAGTTCCTGAGCCAGATGTGATGGCACGTGCCTGTGGTCACAACTACTTGGGAGGCTGAGGCAGGAGGATTGCTTGAGCCCAGAAGTTCAAAGCTGTAGTGAGCTATGGTTGTGCCACTGCACGCCATCCTAGACAACATAGTGACAACCCATCTCAAAAACAAACAAACAAAAAAAAGCCCAAAACTCTGTTTTTAAGAAAACAATGAAGATAACCATGAAAATACACACTGGCCTGTAAATTTATGTGCTAAAAGACAATAGAAACGGAAATAATGGATCTAACGAAAATCAGGCATGGTTTTGAAATTTTTGTTAATGTGCTTCTTTTTTCACCCTTCTATTCACTTTAGTTTGATTTTCATGGAAATTCAGGTCTAAGAGAGAATTTCGAGTTCATGTCTACACAGATGGTAACCAGAAACTTTTAAGACATATTCTCAGTGTACCTTTCAGCCCATACTGATGAGGGTGGTCTGTCTATATTGTAAGAAGATTAAACTGACAGATCTATGATCTTGCCACTGTATAGATGGACAACGACCTAAAATCTATGCTTAAAATTGCCCCTAGAGCTATTTTACTCCTGAATCTGTTGGTTTCTATGGTAAAAATTCAGTTCTATGTTGTCAAAAAGGTGAACAATAAAATCTAGGAGAAATCTGTCATAGGTAGAAATGGGTGGAACACATTTAATCCACCAGATAAAATGCTTCCGGTCTAAAAGCTGCTGAAAGATACTTGAAAGTCTAGATGTTGGATGATCTGATCCAGATACCATTATAAGATATACAAAATATTTGAAGAAAAATCAGATTACAAGGAGATAAATCATTTTCGCTGTTCCTGGAAGAAGTCTTTCTGTCTATACTTTACCCACTACAAATGTTGAAATGCTCTGAAGGACTACCTTGAACCTTTAGTAATTAATCTATTTAAAAATTAATCTCATTTAAAATTAAATTATCCATAAATACTAGATGTCCACAGTTGCTCAATTTCTTTTTTCTTTTTTCTTTTTTTTTTTTGGAGACAGAGTCTCACTCCGTCACCAGGCACCAGGCTGGAGTGCAGTGGCGCGACCTTGGCTCACTGCAACCTCCACCTCCTGGGTTCAAGCAATTCTCCTGCCTCAGCCTCCCCAGTAGCTGGGCCTACAGGCACATGCCA